>OX346718.1:2616068-2928328 GCA_947063395.1 Hemistola chrysoprasaria | reverse complement strand
ACAAGACGAGCAAATCAGCTGCCTGATAGCAAGCATCATGATCGCCCATATCAGACACAGTGCCACCCAGTGTTTTAAAATTCAAAATTCAAAAATTACCCTGAGAAATTATAGTTGTTGAAACTCGTCATGCCCAGCAATTTCGCTGGCAACATTGCCCTTCAGACCGGAACACAGTAATGTTTGCACATTACTGCTTGGCGGATGAATAACTGGCAAAGGTGTGGCAAAGGTGGCAAATATAATATTATGTAATAAATGTAATAATACATCTTTTAATAGATAAATAAAAATAGTAAAATATTTAAGACCTTTTTTCCATGTGTTGAGATGTTACTAACGTATTTTGAACAGAACTTGACATATTTATTGTATTTGCTATAATTAAGTATTAATTTCAAGGTTCAAGGCCACTTAAGTACAAGTACGCTCTAAATTAATTATTGCTTAAGTTGTTTATTGTAATTTTATGAATTCATCTAGTGGACAAATGAAGATAATTAATGTTAATCAGGCGCAAGAGTGAGAAAGTCGGTAAAGTTCGGCCTTGTAGAGTTGAAGGGATATTTGTTAGCATTATTAAATTACACATACATTCACGCCTTTTTCCCGAAGGGGTAGGCAGAGGTGTACCCAGGACTCAGTCCCATAGTAGATACACCCACATTTCGCCAGTATGTTATTGGTCCCATGTAATAGGGGGCGAGCCTATTGCCATCTAGCGGGCACAGTTCCAGACTCCAGGCAGTTATTGAGATAATTACTAATGAAAAAATCCAATATTTAACACTGCCTGATCTGGGGATCGAACCCGGGACCTCTTGATTGGCAGTCGAGCATACGCCCTCTACGCCATCGAGGCAGTCCTATTATATTACAGTCATATTTATTATGTTTGTTACACTACTGACCAAATGTGATTTACGGTACTCTCCTCTCCTTGCACGGTTGTCTGGAAGAGATCACTTATAGCGATAAGACTCACTCTTGCGCCTGATTAACATTAATTATCTTCATTTGTCCACTAGATGAATTCATAAAATTACAATAAACAACTTAAGCAATAATTAATTTAGAGCGTACTTGTACTTAAGTGGCCTTGAACCTTGAAATTAATACTTAATTATAGCAAATACAATAAATATGTCAAGTTCTGTTCAAAATACGTTAGTAACATCTCAACACATGGAAAAAAGGTCTTAAATATTTTACTATTTTTATTTATCTATTAAAAGATGTATTATTACATTTATTACATAATATTATATTTGCCACCTTTGCCACACCTTTGCCAATGTTGGCAGCGAAATTGCTGGGCATGACGAGTTTCAACAACTAACATCTCTGGGTGACAGGCGCTGTGCAGTGACGAGCAGAATTTTGAATTTAAAAACACTGTCTGATATGGGCGATTATGATGCTTACCATTTGTCAACTAATTTGCTCGTCTTGTTACTCACTATCGTAAAAAAAATTAGTAAAAATGACATTATCTTTGATTGCGTTAATTTAGAAGTTTCCATGAATTAGTTTTGATCTACGTACATAAATATTTACCTACCTATATATCTTTTTTTACAGGCTGCACTTTTTGGCTTGCAGTCATCCGATGGAGGAGTCACAAATAAAAGTGAGTATAGATAGATATAATATAATAATAATAATATGGGACACCTTCAACTTCGGTCATCTGGTCCCAAACTGGGCTAGAAGCCTGTACTATGTTAACCGGATGACTGATATACATACTTATATATGCTTATAACACCCAGACACAGATCAAACAGACATGTTCATGCACACAAATGTTTGACTTGGCCGGGTATCGAACACGGGGCCTGCGGCACAGCTAGCAGGGATACTACCATCTGAGCCAACAGCGCTATCAATAGTCAATAAGGTTCCTTCAGAATTCTTTGTCGGTTTCTGTGCCGCAGGCCTCGGGTTCGATCCCCGGCCGGGTCGAACATTTGTGTGTCTGGGTGTTAAGCTTATATAAGTATGTATATCAGTCATCTGGTTACCACAGTACAGACTTCTAGCCTAGTTCGGGACCAGATGACCGTATGTGGAAGTTGTCTCATATTATATAAAAAAACCCAAAAGAGATAACGGGGCTCTCAGAGGGTAAATTCAAAACCTATATAAAATCAACTTAACTGAAGAAGGCTTATTATAAAGTCAATTAGTACATAGAGGTCAAAGATGCCTGGAAACTTCTGCATAACTACCACGCGACACCTTTCAAACAAACGAATGTAACTATAGTAAAAAAACTTATTAATATTAAAAAGAAATTTTGCGAAACATTCATTCCTTCTTGACACCTCTAAACTACCTCGTATATGACGCTAACGCGAAATATGAAATGATAGGTACTGTTTGACGTCTAGAAAGCTGCCATACTAAGCCCCTAACTAACTAAGTACATACATAAGCTCTAAGAAGGTGAAACTGAACTTAAAGCAGGTACGGTGAAAGCTGACAGGTAACACAGTATGAACAACATTAGAAGACTAGGTACAGCAGATATAGGTACTTACTTTATATCCTGTCCTACTTCCTAATAATGTTATAAATGTGTCTCTCAAACTTTCGAGAATGGATGGATGGATGGATGTTTGTTACTCTTTCACGCCAAAACTACTGAACCAATTGGGCTGAAATTCGGTATGTATATAGATTATTATTATTAAATATGCTCTCGCATTCTTTGCGGGTGCGGAACCCTAAAAGTGGCGTGATTTATTCTGAGGTGATAATGGTAATATTTTATATTTTTATTGACTAAGCGGTCTGTTCGCTTGAAATACAATATGCAAATGGAAAGAAAAAAAAACGAATATATAGATAACACACACGTCCCTGATTTCGCCGATGACTAGTACCTCCACGGAAGCTCAATTGGTAGAGGGCCACCACGCGTATCAGTGCGGGAGGTGCTGGTTCAGGTCACGTCTGTGGGTGAAATTTTTCTTCCCATCTTCATGGGATTATGATAATATATCTAATTAATGCAATGTTACCAGGTTAGAAGGGCAATTTTACCAGCGAAATTACTGGGCATGACGAGTTTCAACAATTAATAACTGAGGGTGACAGGCGCAGTGCAGAGCCGCGCAGAATTTGGAATTATTAAACACTGGGTGGCACTGTGTCTGATATGGGCAATCGTGATGCTTACCATCTGATTTGCTCGTCTTGTTACTCACTATCATAAAAAAAAAAAAAACTCTAATTACGTGTAAATCCTTATTTCAGAAGAACAAGAATATGTACCAATAAAGTACCCCGGTCCGATCCAAGAGGTCACCTTCAATAGATACGGTACACCAGAAGATGTCCCTGAAGAGTGTCGGGACCTCAACTACTGCACTATCAAACCACCCGACTACCCTCAGGAAACATTTAATAAAATGTTTAAAGGAACGGTATGTAAGGCAGTTTGAATTTAGTTATGATTTTTTTCTAAGCGAATTTTTTGTTCTTTTATGGACCAACAGGAATGTATAGCCAGTGTCAAGTTATATACATTTTCAATTTAATATGGTCAATTAGTCAATTTAGAGTCAGGGCAAGCCCAGTCAAGTAACAGCTCTAGTAAAGTGGTGGTCTTTACAAGAAGCTGCCGGAATTCTGGTGGGAACACGAAAAATCACATTTCAACTCTCGCATCACTTGCCAAGAGACTTGTGTATTTTCGAAAACACTTAACACATAATATTCCACCATCATTACACGTTAAACACTCAAAAATGCACCGATAATTGATAAAGATACGGGAGCCAAACTGTATTCTTTGGTTTCCCGCCAAAATTCCCTAAATGTATTTAAGAGACCAATAACATACTGGAGAAATGTGGGTGTATCTACTATGGGACTGAGTCCTGGGTACACCTCTGCCTACCCCTTCGGGAAAATGGCGTGAATGTATATATGTTATGTATGTATTTCGAGGTTGCCAAAGATTTTAGATGCCACAGAGTCACAAAGCAAAAAAATGTCCACGTCAAATGTCGCATACTTCATGCTACACGCCTCCAGAAAACCATAAAATTTAATACTACGAGTATGTACAGTGCGCCGGCTTCTGATAAATCATTCAATCTAAATTAAGGCGCGTCCATACAAAATTAAATTTCCCAAATAAGGTGGAAGTGAGAATAATTTTCCAGTTAATTGTTTGTGATTGACTGCCTCGGTGGCGTAGTGGGCGCATGCTCGACTGCGAATCAAGAGGTCCCAGGTTCGATCTCCAGGTGTTAAAGCAGTCCAGGCAGTGTTAAATATTGGATTTTTCCATTAGGAATTATCTCAATAACTGCCTGGAGTCTGGAACTGTGCCCGATAGATGGCAATAGGCTCGCCCCCTATTACATGGGACCAATAACATACTGGCGAAATGTGGGTGTATCTACTATGGGACTGAGTCCTGGGTACAACTCTGCCTACCCCTTCGGGAAAAAGGCGTGAATGTATGTTGTTATAATTTATTGTCATATGTAATATTATTATTTCAGAAACGTCCCCCCCAACCTACCCTGGTGATAGAAACAGTCGCAGACAGGCAGGGTGATCCAGATGATACAGATAACTGCGAGTCTGTAGTTTCTGTAGGTTTATTTTATTTTATTATTTATTTATTTAAATTTATTCAATCAGTCACTTGACCATGTTGTGTTAGTGAAAACAAAATGCCTTAATTCTAGTGTTAGTCAAAATGTGATTCGGTTTCTAATTATTTAATACAATTCATTTGCTAGCAGGTCGATTACAAAATATTTTAGTATAATATTGTACAATTGTACAATTATTGTTTATAATAATATTATAATATAAAATTGTACAACTTCTACACACGGTCATCTAAACCCAAATTAATCAGAGCCTGTACTCTGTACTATAGTACAGCCAGAACGTTATTATACATGCTTATTTATCACCCAGACAGAGATGAAACAGCGCATGCGCACAAATGTTTGACCTGCCCGGGGTTCAAACCCGGGACCGTAGAGATCCGGGAGATCCGTAGACGAACGAAGGTTACCGACATAGCCCAGCGGATTAGCAAGTTGAAGTGGCAATGGGCGATGGCCGATGGGGCTGTAAAGTTCTCGAATAGAGACCACGGACCGGCAAGCGCAGCGTAGGACGTCCACCTACAAGGTGGACAAACGATCTGATAAGGACGGCAAGAGCACGCTGGTTGCTATGGGGGAGGCCTATGTTCAGCAGTGGACGTCCTATGGGTGAGATGATGATGACAGTAACTGTATACGTGCCGTGTCGTTACCGGCTAAGGGTTAACAGATCCAAAGGACGGGCAGCAGCGTCCTCTGCATGAAACCATCGAACTGCGCTCGCCAACCCGCCTGCCAAGCGTGTTGAGTATTGGCAAACCATGTACTAGCTGCGCCCCGCGGTTTCATCCGCGTAGACATCGTTCCCGTGGGAATATCGGGATAAAAAGTACCCTATGTATTATTCCAGGTTTTAAGCTACCTAAATATTAAATTTTAACCCAATCCATTCAGTAGTTTTTGCGTGAAAGAGTAACAAACATCCATCCATCATCACAAATTTTGGCATTTATAATATTTAATCCCAAAAAAAAACAAAGCAAAAATCTATCTTTTTGCTTCCTAAAAATCTAATCCTAGTAGGAGAGGAAAAATCGAATACTGTAGGTATTTAATTAAATACTATGTGTGGCTACTACCATACAACCTCAGAATACGTAATTGACACAAACATGAGGAAAATTCATGTAACCTTGCAGACTTGATTTATATCTAAAACACGGGGATTTAAAGGTGGAGCTTAGCCTGTAATGTAACAATTTAAAATTCCATTTTGAGAGCATTATATTCTTATGCAAATTCATTAGCGATATCTGGCGCGTATACTGTGTATAAGTGCACGACATGACCTAGAATCGTATACGCATCGTGAAGTCTCTGTGTCTATTGCACGCTATCAACCTAGCAGGAAGTTGAAATGAGTCCGGCTTAGATCCGGGTTCATATCTTAATTGCTTACTATTTTCTTAGGTTAGTACTCATAAATAGTTGTTAACTAAAACCTTTTTAGGAGTCTTGGCATAGAGTAAAAGACGTTGTTCTACGGTTGAAAAAACATTAAAAAATTCTCTACAGGAAGATGACCGATGTAACGCTCTAATCCGACTTGCGACATTACAGGCGAATGCTCTTGGTGTGGATCCACCTTAAGTTCATAGCAAAATTTAATATTCTCGTTACATTAAAATGGTTAAGTACATAATAATAAATAGTCTATAATGCCAGCATAATATTATGATATCATGAATCATAGTAGGTACTAATCATGATTATAAGTTGGTTTGAGCAGCTCACCCTTGAATATTACTACACCCTTTTGCAAACCATAAAGGGTTGGGATACAAAGGGAATTAAAACTACATCGGTCATTAAATTAAAAAAAATGTAATGACTGACTAAAATTCTTTTTTATTAATTTAATGAACAAAACATATAAAGCCATATAAAATTAGTATAAAAAATATAACCAAACACAACACAATATGTTTAGTAATACTTAGCCCGTCAACCTAAACCGCGTGCAAAAAAGAGAATTGCGAAATTTGCAGAAAAAAACTTTCGTCTTCCCATAAAAAGTCGATTAGGTACATACATTTTGTATTTTGTCAAGCTTATCGTCAACTTTTTGCATAGTTTGACAGAAAAGAGTAGAAGCGGAACTACTTAGATTAATTTTAAGTGTAAAACCAGTCTTGGTCCACATTGCGCGCGGCTGCCACGCGCTTGCTTATGTTCGAGGGTTTCCCGCGCATGGTCTAGACCCAGCTTGTGTTGATTCAAAATACAATTATCGCAAATATTCCTAGAAAGCCTTGATCTAACGACTGCCCCCTAGATAATATCTTATAGCAGATAACCGAGACCTAAAGGAGTTCAACGTGCCAACCAAAACATAGTAGCTTCCAGGAAACCCAGGGATTCCGGGTTTGTAGACAATACTACCGAGCGCTGTGTAGTTCTTGGCTATATAATAGAGCCACCCCTTTCTCATTCCGTGGGAGTCGAGACCCGGCAGAGGGATATATTCGGAGAGTGGGCAGCACCGCTCTCCGCCTGCCAAACGTGGTGATTATGGCAAAAATTCCCCCTATGAATAGCTATGGGGGAAGCCTATGTTCAGCAGTGGACGTCTTCTAGCTGATGATGATGCTGATGATTAATACTACCGCTAGGCCATGGACGCAACATAGTTATTATCATTATATCTATATTTCAGTACGAGCCATTTTACAAAGTGCGGTCGAAGCGTGGAGATTGGCGGGTAGTAATACAAGCGCCTGAGCAAAACTACGTGCAGTCGGTTCGATTGGAGACTTGCAAGTATGTTTATACAGATAGTTTAAGTCAAACAGGGACATAACATTAGTTCTATGAGAGCCAGGGGGTGGCACGATGCCTCGGCCCAATGAAGCAGTTTTTTTTTTCAACTTATAATTGCTCTCGAGTGATCACCAGTCACTGGTGACCATCGCGTGTAATTTGGCTTAATTTTTAATTAAAAAACGGCTACAAGTAGAGCTGAATGCCAAGTCGATTGCTGCGTGTTGTCTCTTTCTATTGCACTATTAAGTAAATTTGATGAAAGAGTGCGACTAATTGCGTTCAATTCAATGCTCGGCTCTCCAGGCTTGATAATTACACTGAGATGAAAGCAGTAGACCTCGCGAAACCATGCAATAACCGACACTATACCCTTTCCCCTGGCTTAGGAAAGCCATTTCAGATTTGTAGAAAAAATCCATAAAGTGATTTTTCAACTGTTTTTTGTCAATTTATTATACGTTTATTTTATTACTTCTAGAGCATTTAAATTAAAATTTGTTTATAATTATTTTATTTTATTTGTTTTTTAATTATGCTTCCTATTCCCCATAAGGTCCCCAAAATAACAAAGCAAATGAGCCCAATTTCGACTATCTCAGCACTTTTTGTAAGGTAGTTCCAAAGGTAATATTTCGGCTTCATCATCAAACCCTAGAAGTAATGTGAAATGAAAGGTCCCCAAAACAACAAAGCGAACGAGCCCAAAACGTATTATGTTATGTTATATGTATACTCACACTATGGACTCTGTCAGAAATAAATTTATTTGTATTTGAATATTTTTTATGACATTTAAAATATTCATATTTGGATTGAAATGTGTGCATATATAGAATGAAAGAATGCTTTTGCCTCTAATTCTACAATTTTCTTCTTCCAGAAAAAAGAATAGCCCCTGTTTCACGGCTCTTCCGTCGGTTGCTGAGATCACAACATTCTGCAAGCAAACATACAGTGTGTGGGAATTTCTAGTATCCGCTGAAAACAACGGCACTGAGAAAGTTAAGGCTGATCTGCCCATATGCTGCTCTTGCCATTATAAATACGTGACTAGAAGGAAATAGTAATTATATTATAACTAGGTGTGCCTCGCGGTTGCACCCGCGTAATCTTTGTTCCCGTAGGAATATCGGGACAAAAAATACCTTAAATGTTATTCCAGGGTCTATGCTCTCTACATATAAAATTTCAGCTCAATCGGTTTAGTAGTTTTAGCGTGAAAACAGAACATACACCCAAAAAAGCAGCGCTAGATGGCGCTGGAGTCGAGTTAGAACACGCTAGCGTTTTGTTTACTTGATATAAACGTTACTTTTTTACATTTTACTGAGATTCGAGATTAATAATGTAAGTAGGATTTTGTGCTCTGTCTTTTGAGGTACTGTGCTAATTAAGGAATTACTAACCACGTTCGTCGTGGCAGACAATTGTTTCCAATTGAATTTATCGGTCCTATGCGTTCAGGCCATCCACCAGGTTTTAGACCCTAATTTTTTCTTTGATTAAACAAGTAGATTCATGAACAAGTTAGTCTGGAAGAGTACCGAAATTAAAGACTTGTATATTTTAAAAGTACATGCTTTTTATTTTATTTTTCTCAGTTTGTAGAGACCAATCGGCTCAAAGTCCATGGCTACATTGACTTGTGAACACTTACACACATATTCAAAAACAATACTTATGTAAGGTACTATGCTAAGTAAGGAATTTCTCACCGCGTTCGACGCCAGGCAATTGCTTCCTTATTTTTTAATAATGAATAATAATGTTAATGTTTGTTAGGCCTTATGCGTTCGGGCCGTCATAGTATTTTTCTTGAATAGGTACACGTGTTATTGTATTAAACTGTCAAATTTATTCTAAGAGCATTTAAACGGGAGATGTCTACCATACGTCCTCCCTCTGCTGGGTTCATGAACGATTTCTTCATGCATTTCTATTTGAGAGCTGTTTTGTTAGCTATCATTGGTTGCATTGACGGTTCATTTTCTACATTCATTAGTATGATCCTGTAAATGTGTGCTGTAGGTTCGACCTGTTTACCGCTTAAGATAACATATGATGTCAGGGTTTAGGGAACTAAATTAAAGTCATCTAGGTAATAAGATAATCATCATTTATTTACTAAAGTAAACATAATATTAGGGCGCCCGCGCCTTATTACGTCTATTCTTAATAATAATTAGTAGGAACATAGCTGAAGTCTTAATAAATCAAGTCTTATTAAATCAAAATTATATAATGAACATAAATTGCTATAAGCTCACTTGCATAATTATTAATTTGACTATTCTAAATTTGGCTAATCTAGCCTATTCAAAAACCTTTCAGGGTTGCCCGCACGTAAATTTTTTTACCGATCAGCTGATCTATTTTTGAGCGAAGACATTTTTTTTGCGAATATGCGCATTTCTTTCTTTTGAACGTTTGACGAGAGATACACCCTCTAATACATTTTTATTATATTTTATATACACATTATATTTTATATTTCGTAACGAAATAAATCAACAGTATTTGACAACTAGTTATACTTATTCTTTGGTGACAAAATTGTATAATTTCAACATTAATTTTTATAAATGAATGCGCAAGCAACCGGGACACCTTTGCGAACACTTACGAATTCGGTATCGTTTAAGCCTTCATTTAACACCAAGTACTTATAATCTATGTATCTTTGGTCGCAGTATAGATTTTTTATATGTCCAATGAGTGCATTCCAGTGGGCTGCATTACTCCTTGGTTTAGTGTCTCTGAAATAAGAGAAATAATATTATGCCTATATTTTTATTTATTTTATATTTATTCTTAAGATGACTTAGTGTAGTAGTAGTAGTAGCATAGTAGTTCAAGTGAACGTCTAGACGGAGCAACGATGGGGTGCGCTATGACAGAGAGCGGACTCCCCCTCCTAATCGCGCTGCCTGAGGTACTCGTACGTCCGGGCGGCTACTATAGCGCCCCGGTAAGGTGTAGGAATTGACAGTCGCTTAGGTATTTTGACGTTTCTCAAACGAGATGTACATACTGTATAGAGTTATTATTATGCTGTAGTAGTTAGTCTACATTTTGTGGCTGAAGATGATTATTGAGAGCATTCCGTAACTTATTTAGGTTAGGTTTAGGTTTGACTTGTTAAGGTGGTGATAGATTGAGCATTTCCATCAGAGCATCGAGCATTAGCAGTTTTTTCAGTTTTATCGAACCGTAAATCGAACACGACGTTCGACGATTTTGATGACAGGAGCAACGCGAATTTCCAAAAAGCTTTACACTACAAGGAAATGCTCTTCGACACTGAGCATTTCCCTATGCCATTCTCTATTGGGTATATAAATAAGTCCAGGACTTTGAATGTTACTTATTCTTTAAATACCTATAATTTTGACATGTAGAGATATTGACTAATTAATATAAAATGCAATTATAAAATGCAGTTTAAATCAATGTAATAGGTACTACTGAATATGACTATATAATTATTATTTTTTAGGTTATAAATTAATAAATTGTTTGATATTTTCATAATTATATATTATAATTCTCGAAAACTATGTTATTTTATGAAAATTAGATTTGATTAGTTGTAGAGGTATCTTTCCGAACGCACGGTAGACTCAGTACTGTTTATCTTTATTGACGTGCAAAAGTGTCAGATTATGACCTTTTTGAATAAATCTGTTTGAGTTTGAGTTTGAGACCTTTGATTAGTTACATTTGCACGCCCTATGGGCAAAAAGCGTGAGGAACAAAATTGTAATAATATAAGACCTTTAGAGTATGTATCCATGTTTTTATGCAAATAAAATTTCTGATTTCTGTATTGTTTCTTTCGCAGAAATTGTAAGTTATTAAAAAATGATCAAGTCTTTTTTTTATGATAGTGAGTAACAAGTCGAGCAAATCAGGTCCCTGATGGTAAGCATTATGATTGCCTATATTAGATACAGTGCCACCCAGTGTTTTAAAATTCAAAATTCGGCGCGGCACTACACTGCAGCTGTCACCCTGAGATAAAAGTTGTTGAAACTCGTCATGTAATTTCCCTGGTAACATTGCCCTTCAGACGAACAGTAATGTTTGCACACTACTATTACTGCTTGGTGTATGGTGGGGCTCTCGCGTAGATGTAGTGCTTCGGGTATACTAGCAGAGGCCTCGGTGAGTGGTTGTCATGCCATTCTGCGATCGAGGAATGCATCACTGATGAGGCGGGTGCGCGGGAGCTCTCATAGCATCCTGAACGTACTAGCTGACAGACCTGATCGTTCCTTATGGAAATACTGGGTCGGTGTTCATATGGAACAGGCGGGTAATGCATAGGCCTGGTGGCCCTGCTGGAATTTTATGTTTTTGTGATTTGTCTTAATAATTTTACTAACATTACTTTTAAAGATTTCTTAAAATACTAACAATCATTTGATCATTTGGTCTGAATAAATAATTTTATTATTATTATTATTTTAATAAGGGGCGAGCTAATTGCCATCTACCAGGCACAATTTCAGACTCCAGGCTGTCATAGAGATAATTCCTGATGAAATGAAACTGCATGACCTGGGGATCGAACCCGGAACCTAATAATCGGCAGTCGAGCTTACGCTCACTACTCCAGCGAGGCAATCAATAAATATAAAATTAAAATAGTTAGGTACGTACTTGCATTCCGTCATTTCAATACTTTGCATGAATAGTTTTTTGGATTGTACAACCACACGCAACTTTCCGGTTACGTCCCAGATGTAGTAAGCCTTTTTGGTCAGCTAAAGAAGAAAACAATAGGTTAAAACATCATTTAATTATGATAATGAGTGTCAAGACGAGTAAATCAGGTGCCTGATGGTAAGCATCATGATTGCCCATATCAGACACAGTGCCACCCAGTGTTTTAAAATTCGAAATTCTGCGTGGCACTGCACTGCGCCTGTCACCCTGAGATATTAGTTGTTGAAACTCGTCATGCCCAGTAATTTCGCTGGTAACATTGCCCTTCAGACCGGAACACAGTAATGTTTGCACTTTACTGCTTGGCGGATGAATAACTGGCAAAGGTGTGGTACTTCCCCAGGCGGCCCCCTGCAAAAGAGGCCAATCACCTTAAGCACCATTAGGTATTAAATAAATGTATCTTGCTTACTGGTCCTTTGGAACTGCACTCCCTTTCGGTGACCTTCAGGCTTTCTCTTTCGACAATATTCGGCCAATATTTCGAGCTTCTTCGGTGGGCCACGGTTAAGTTTTTCTGTAAATTGAATTAAAATATTAAATTTTAATAAGCATGCAAGAGGAATTGTTTGTTTTAAGGCCACGTCAACCTTTTATTAAAACCAAATTTATATATAATTTACATATATATATTACAAATTTACATAATAATATGGGACAACTTCCACACACGGTCGTCTGGTCCCAAACTAGCCTAGAAGTCTGTACTATGGTAACCAGATGACTGATATACATACTTATATAAGCTTATACTGCCTCGGTGGCGTAGAGGGCGCATGCTCGACTGCCAATCAAGAGGTCCCGGGTTCGATCCCCAGGTCAGGCAAGTGTTAAATATTGGATTTTTCCATTGGGAATTATCTCAATAAATGCCTGGAGTCTGGAACTGTGCCCGGTAGATGGCAATAGGCTCGCCCCCTATTACATGGGACCAATAACATACTGGCGAAATGTGGGTGTATCTACTATAGGACTGAGTCCTGGGTACACCTCTGCCTACCCCTTCGGGAAAAAGGCGTGAATGTATGTTTGTTTATGTTATGTTTATATAAGCTTATAACACCCAGACACAATTATTGTACTAAATATTTGTGGTTTTCAAATGTGCAATAATAATATTTTTAAATATCGCCATCAAATAAAATAAATTACGCAAATGTTCAATTAAATTGGAACCCACATCGCCATTAAACAATCAATCACAAACAATAAGTCACCGCGCGCGCGCGCCAACATACTGCACTACCAAAAATGTAGCAACACATCATAGTGTGCAACACAATCTAGGGTCATGAAAGAACCGTTTGCAAAGAATGCAAGTGTGCGGGAAAAATTATGTTGCACAGGCTTGGTTACGCCTACTTCAGCGTAGTATTTGCCGCATTTGACAAGCACGCCGACGGTATCTACTCAAACCTATCAACAGTCTAAGCACTTGTACATGCATTTACAATATTTGTGGGAAGAATGATAAAACAAGACGATTATAAAAATAAATATGTTAATGTAAGGATAATATTAATAAGGTGTGGTAATACTAAAGCAGGATATTTTTACTATCTCAGCTGCATACTATGCTCCGTTGCTGGACATAGGCACATAGGGAATATGGGGGGGTATTGCAGTTAATGCTAAAAGTAGCATGACTGCGGTGACCCTAACAACATTATTACTTACTCTCTTGATGATATCATCTACAATCTTCTGCAATGTAGCGTTAAAAGGCTTGCTGCAAATATCAAAGCCATCGCATTTCCCGGGAAGTAAGATATTACCAATTAAGATATCTGTAAAAAATAGGACAAAACATGAAACAACAATAATATATTATTACCATATTAAAGTTTGGTCTGTGGTGTAGGGCTCGAGTTTATAATTTCATATCAAAAATTATGTGTGATTTAATTTACTTTGCAGAAGGAAATCTGAATTGTTTACATGTCTGATTTATTAAAACAAAATTAAAATTTTGTAGTGGTAGGCCTCTTTTGCAGGGGGCCGCGTGGGGAAGTACCACACCTTTACCAGTTATTCATCCGCCAAGCAGTAATGTGCAAACATTACTGTGTTCCGGTCTGAAGGGCAATGTTACCAGCGAAATTACTGGGCATGACGAGATTCAACAACTAATATCTCAGGGTGACAGGCGCAGTGCAGTGCTGCGCAGAATTTTTAATTTTAAAACACTGGGTGGCACTGTGTCTGATATGGACAATTACGATGCTTACCATCAGGCATCTGATTTGCTCGTCTTGACACTCAATATCATAAAAAAAAAATTAAAACAAAATAATATATAATAAATAATATTATAATAATGAATACAAAATTGAAACATTACTTTTGTTCTTAAAGGACCAGGATTTATGGACTTACCAGGTTTAAGTGTAGGTTTGGCTTCAGTCACCCACACACTGAATAGAACCGAAATCTAAAAGGCAACATATAGTTTAATTTTATCAGGAAATATAAACAGAATATATTATGTAAGTACCATTGATTTAATGAAAAGGGGAGATAGAGTACGTTCTCCCAACGCTTACTCAATAACTGGCACGTGCAATTTGCTCAGTGTGCAGTTTGCACAGTGACATATAATGAACAGAAAGGATAGAAAGACGTATCTAAGACAGAAGTGCGACCGAGACAACAATATTAGTCGCTCGTACGACCCCACTTTACTGACGGACGTGGAGCTAATGGGACCAAATTTGAGCTTGCTATTTTCGAGAAGGCAGTACTTACCTCATGTTCCTTTTTCTTTAAATCAATGGTAAATATTTATCTTATACATAATGAATTATATTTTATCATCACAAACTTTCGTTTATTCAATAAGTACATAGTCCCGGCCAGATCATACATTTGTGTGCATGAACATGTATGTTTGATCTGTGTCTGGGTGTTATAAGCTTATATAAGTATGTATATCAGTCATCCGGTTACCATAGTACAGGCTTCTAGCCTAGTTTGGGACCAGATGACCGTGTGTGGAAGTTGTCCCATATATATATAATATTTATTAAGAGGACGTTGAAAAATTAAATATGCGAAAGATGCATTTGTAAACACATAAGTTAAATCCTTTCCTTAGTTTAATACGAACAAACGTTATATAATTATATATTTAAATAATACATCTATATAAATCTATCTATATGTTGTCTATAAAAATATAATATATTAATATATTATATTTTTAAAGACTAAGCGGTCTATTAGTACAAACTATACTATTCCAATTGTACAAACGGTAATGTTCAGTTTCAATTATTTTCTTAAAATTTTATTATATATCTTTTATATATTGTAATGGGATGGGAAATATCCCACAATAATTAAAGTTTTTGTTCAAATATTTATAAGAAGTATAATTATCAACGACAACACAACATACTTTTAAATATTTTTTATGAATCAAATATCCCGACTGATAATCTAGCGGAGTAATTTGTTACTTGTTTTATTTTATATTTAAATCTTGAATGAATAAATAAATAAAAACCCTGCCAAAACTGAAGATCAGAGGAGCTCGTAGCCCTCAACTCATCTACAATAACTTTGTTATGCGATATCCAACTTAAACGAAGCTAAATTAAATGATAGTGTGCTGTGTCACTTGGGTCCAGACACACGGACTGCATTTAGACTGTAAATTTGCAGTTTGAATGCAGTTACTACGACTGCTGCCAACTGCACACTTTGCAATAGAGCTGCTCGGTTGGTTTGCAGTTTCGTTGTAGTAGTATTAGATAATGTAGCTTTTTTTTAACACTAAAGTTTTTTTTTATGCCATAGGTGGCAAACAAGCAGACGGAAGTAGACAACGGGTAAGTAGAAAACGCAGTAATCATTATTCAATGTTGTCAAAATGAAAGCTTTTTAAAGCTCTTTTTTTAAATTAATTAATTACTCACCAAAATTATACCAAATGTTTTCCAATACTCCATGGTGAAAACTTTATTCATGAAAATTAGCAAATTAAACAAATAAAATAGCTTAACAAAATAACAATGAAGTTGGATCAATGGTCAAGCGATTACTGATTAACTGAACTGAGAGGCTAATGAATAGTCGGTCAAACATATTATGGATTATATACATGTTCGTACAAACACATATACATATATAATGAGTAGGTATACATACTACATAAGGGCTAGCTTTTCCTTAATAATGAGCTAACATTTAAAACTTACTACTAACCTTATCGGTCGATTTTTAAACTATAAAATATAACATTCGATTTTTATGATATACCTAACTAGCGTAATTCCTGCGACTTTGTTTCCGTGGAAATATCGACATTCCTCTCTTATTCCTGGTCTACATCATAATGGAAACCATAGTGCGAAATTTCAGCTCTCTGGGTTAATGACAAAGGCAAATAAAAAAAATAAAAGTAGAGTTTATAAACATAAGGTAAGATAATTAAAATTAACTAAATTGACCTTGAAAATGCTTTTGTCGAGGACCGACTGCATTTCGATGTTCTCCGAAACCTTGAGCGGAGTGTTTTGGAACCAAGGAGCTACAATAAATGGGGCTTTTTTGGCGGTAAACGCGCAAACCTATGTCTTCGTTGGGTTAAACTGAACTAAGTTTGTGCACCCCATTCCGAGATCTGCTGGAGACCTCAACTACAGATACAAGTATGCTCCTGCACTCTTCCACTTCGGCGCGAGAGGCGTTGGTACTACCAAATGTGCATCGTAAGTGCTATCATCTAACATTGCATGCTACTGGTATGTAAGTAGCATATAGATGTGCAGAATGAACAGCGTCGGCGATAACACAGAACCTAGTGGAACACCAGCGTTGATACGTTTACTGTCAGAGCAAGAACCGTCGACAACGACCTTGATGTTCCGGTCAGATAAGAAGCTGGTGACCCATTCGCACAACCCTTCAGGTAGGCTGTGAGATGGTAGCTTAAACAGGAACGCCCTATGCCACTCCCGATCAAAAACTTTGGCAATATCCAGACTAACCGAAGTACCTCTCCTCTACTCTAACGGCATCAGCTCAGCGGTGATTCAAGTACACTAGAAGATCACCAGCTGTTCGGCCGTAATGGAAACCTGGCGGTCACTAATAAGGCGGTGCTCCTCCAGATATCCTAGGGTAGGGGCTGTAGGGTAGGGTAGGAGCTGGTAGTTGACCATGCGCTCCATCACTTTACAGAGTAGAGAGGTAATGGCAATGAGTCTGTGGTCCACTGGATCGGACCGATCTCCTTTTTTAGGGATCAAATGAACCAAGGTTACTTTCCATGAAGATGGCACGCATCTTGTAGTGTAAGAGACCAGGAATAGGCGTGTCTAGACTGAAGCCAACTCGGGAGCATAGACTTTTAAAACGATAGCCGGAATGCCGTCCGGCCTACGCGATTTTCGCACATCATGGGACAAGAGTTTCTCCCGTACCGCTTTCTGAGTAAAGCGTACACTTCTGGCATGGAGCTCTCACACCGCAAGATTATCGGTGGTGTGGCGCCTCTATCTTTGAGTGTCGAGTTAGAGGCAAAGAGAGAGCCGAGGAGGTCGGCTTTCTCTTCAGCGCTGTGAACCAAGGAGTTATCTGACTTGCGTCTTCATGACTATTAAAGTTGTAATAGAATGGATTAATAATAAATATTCAGGAGAATACGATTTATTGCCCGCCTTATTGACTCTGATGGCAGTAACTCTGCTTTCTGAGCTGCAAGCCCCGGGTCCGATCCCCGGCCAGGTCAAACATTTGCGTACGTAAACATGTCTGTTGTCTGTGTCTGGGTGTTATAAGCTTATATAAATATTAAGTATGTATATCAGTCCTCTGGTTACCATAGTACAGGCTTCTAGCCTACTTTGGAACACAACTTCCACACAAGTTGTCCCATATTATTATTATTATTATAGATCTGGCAAATTTTTCATAGGATTCTGTCAAATCTCTAAAAGGTGTCGTTTCCCCTTATGCAATTGTTCTGAAATTGATGTGTACATTGTGCATTAATTACAACTAAACAAAATACTCCTTTAATAAATACTATCTCTAATCGAAATGGCGTATTCGCGTTAAAAACATAATTCGTTGCCAATTAGGTTAATTGAAAAAACATTTATTAAAATAATCGGATAAAAAACATAACAATAATGATAAGGTAATTGTACCACATAAAGAGTAGTAGTAGTAAAAAACACACATTCACGCCTTTTTCCCGAAGGGGTAGGCAGAGGTGTACCCAGGACTCAGTCCCATAGTAGATACACCCACATTTCGCCAGTATGTTATTGGTCCCATGTAATAGGTGGCGAGCCTATTGCCATCATCACCGGGCATAGTTCCAGACTCCAGACAGTTATTGAGATAATTCCTAATGGAAAAATCCAATATTTAACACTATGCCTGACCTGGGGATCGAACCCGGGACCTCTTGATTGGCAGTCGAGCATGCGCCCTCTACGCCACCGAGGCAGTCGGTAGGAGTAGTAGGTATGTATTATTATTTATTAAGGGTTATTACTTGTCCCTGCTGGTGACAATTAGGGTGCACCAAAAATGGGAATGACCAAAAACAATAATATTATGATGGATAGGATATAGAATACTGGACTAGATGGAAGTCTATGGGGGATGCCTATATTCAGCAGTGGAAATCCTATGGCTGAGATGATGATAATAATGATAGGATATAGACATAACGCAGCACAAAACAAGTAAATCTGAATAATTAATTAGAGAACTCGCTATAAAATCACGGCTATCAAATCCTTCCAATATACGCAACAGTCGCTCCTTCTTCGGTACTGGTGCCGAATACCAGATCCACCAACTCACACAATCACAACACCGACCTCGCCGGCGAGGTCGTAGATCTCCAAGATCCTTCAGATCGGTTAGTTTCTCTCCAAATAATCTAACAGATCAAACCATTGATAGGGCTCTATGACACTCCCCTTCTGGGGTGCCAGGGCAAGTCTGACCCCACGTATTCTGGCGACGGCCCAAGCCGTGGTTCATACCGTCGAGGTGCCCTTGTGCTAGTCGCCCTTAAACTTTGGGTCGAGCGCCTCCTGTGCTCATCACTGCCCGGTAAAGCTGTAGAGGCAATCTGAGGCCAGCAACATAGGTCATTTAAAAAAAAAAACTATAGACAGAGAGTCCTTAAACTTTTCGGTCACATAGTCAGGAGGTTATCCTTTCCAGACCGGAAAGGATAATTACTGGCTGTGTCGAAGGAAATAAAGTTTTAAATAAAAGGAAATAAATTGCCATACCTTGGTAAGTATATATTTAGACTAGAGTTCCATACCTAGATACAAAAAGCCCCATGTTATTGTAGAGGTAGGCCTCTTTTGCTGGGGGCCGCCTGGGGAAGTACCACACCTTTGCCAGTTATTCATCCGCCAAGCAGTAATGTGCAAACATTACTGTGTTCCGGTCTCAAGGGCAATGTTACCAGCGAAATTACTGGGCATGATGAGTTTCAACAACTAATATCTCAGGGTGACAGGCGCAGTACCATGCAGAATTTTGAATTTTAAAAGACTAGGTGGCACTGTGTCTGATATGGGCAATCATGATGCTTACCATCAGGCACCTGATTTGCTCGTCTTGTCACTCACTATCATATAAAAAAAATTTTTACTCGCTAACTTTTTGTTTACCTGTAGTTTTTACAAGGCGCCTGAATAGCTTTACGAGTACTCTTACTGACAAATTACTTTCAAAACTTGGCTTTTCCAGTGACATAATATAGATACGCATCATAAGTATACAACGTAATATACACATACCTAATTTTCAATTACCTTATTGAATACTGACATATCGCGTAATTTTCGTGATCGTTTGTCACCATATGTGGGAGAAATGGATTACTATTTCTCTAAACCACAGTAATTACGTAATAACATTTTTTCCATATTTTTTCAATTTCACATTATTGGTTAAAGTGAAATGGAAAGGCAATCAATAAAGTAAAAAAGGAAATATAAAAAAGTACGTAGGGCAGCCTATTGCGAGTTTTTGAGGAGTGCTCCCGGGGGAGAGTTAGGTGGCTTCCCATCAAGTTAAACTAACTAAACGAGTCACACTGTGACACGTTGGGACTTTTTTCCCATCGAGTAACACTGTTACTCGTTGCAACATTTTTTTGTTCCATTGTGTCACACTGTTACCCGTTGCAACATTTTTTTAAAAGGATCCCTACGAGTTACAGTGTGACCGATTGGGATTTTTCAAATTTGCAAAAATAAAAGTTTTATCTATTATTTATCTTCGGATTGCCTTCACCGGCCGGCCAGATTGGAGTCGCGAGAACCTCGTGCTCGAGGGAGGATGTGAAGCATAAGTGGTGAGTGGCAGAGCGTGATGCAACCCGAAGGTAATGCAAGTGTGAGCCGTTTAAGGTTCAGAGCAGTAATATTTCACCATGAGACGGAAGTGGCAGGTGCGCCGGAGTCTCTAGCAATAGCCCGGTTACCATCCATCTAGAAATCACACCTATAGTCAAATCAAGTAGTTTCCATCCATTCACAAGTCACAGTCCTTGCACCTAGCGGGGGCTGTTTTTGAGCTCGTATGTAGAGTTAGGGCGTGTAGAGTTAGAAGTTTGGCTCTACATGAGACCTGTAGTAGTGGTAGGCCTCTTTTGCAGGGGGCCGCCTGGGGAAGTACCACACCTTTGCCAGTTATTCATCCGCCAAGCAGTAATGTGCAAACATTACTGTGTTCCGGTTTGAAATGCATTGTTACCAGCGAAATGACTGGGCATGATGAGATTCAACAACTCATATCTCAGGGTGACAGGCGCAGTGCAGTGCCGCGCAGAATTTTGAATTTCAAAACATTGGGTGGCACTGTGTCTGATATGGGCAATCATGATGCTTACCATCAGGCATCTGATTTGCTCGTCTTGTCACTCACTATCATAAAAAAAAAAAAACCTGATAACTTTTTGACAGTGCGAGCCATAGCAATATGATCTCGTCTTGACAAAATTTTACATGACCATGTTTTGTTGGGATTTTTCTTACTGATAATATTGCAACTAAAAAGGATTTACTTCTACAACGACGGACGACGAAGGTACCTATATTATTTTGTTTATTTGTCATATTTAAGGTACCTTGTATAGCACATCAATAAATCTAATAAGTACCGATTGGCAGTTCTTGTTTTGCCTTGTTAAATTGTACATCATTATAATCTTCCTGCCCTTGTCGGGCAGGAAGATTCTGGGTTCGATATGGGTTCGATGCCAGGTAAAACATTTGTGTGCATGAACATGTCTGTTTGATCTATGTCTGGGTGTTATAAGCTTATATAAGTATGTATACCAGTCATCTGGTTACCATATTACAGGCTTCTAGCTTATTTTGGGATCAGATGACCGTGTGTGGAAGTTGCCCCATATTATTTGTTTATTTTTATTTATACTAAGCTAATCTTCCACTTTTAAATTTCTCAATCACTGTTGCTACTTTCAAACTTCCCCTTACGGACGTGCCTTTTCCATTAAATAATACTCGAACACTTCAGCATATTTTAAATGATTTATTCCAAGCCCACCATCTTCAATCTCGCTCTACAACACAGATCACTATAATTAGTACTACGTACTCTACAATCATCTGTCGCGCTGGCATCCACCTGCCTGTGTTGCCGTCGCGCCCTCGCACATGCCATAGATCTTCCTTATACCACACGTTGCCATTAATACTTTCCATAAAACCACCAAAACGTTCACAGAATCTTTTCGCTTTCGTAACCCAACACTCTGATCCATATAATATAATATGATGCTTTGTTGTTGTTGTTGAAGTTGTACATCTTGTGATAAAAATCATGATCATGATTTTATGGCGAATGTTATTGAATGCAAAGTTATTTTTTCTCTCTCATAGCTTGTAAAGTTAAAACGTCATTCTTAGATTTAACAGGATACCGGCCTCCTTTTACAAACAGCAGTAGAAGTTTTTTTTTTTTTTTCTTCTTTTATGGACCCACACGAATGTATTGCCAGTGTCAAGTTATATAAATTTTCAAGTTAATATGGTCAATTAGTCAATTCAGAGTCAGTCAAGTCACAAGTCACAGCTCTAGTAAAGTGGTGGTCTTTACAAGAAGCTGCCGGAATTTTGGCGGGAACACGAAAAATCACATTTCAACTCTCGTATCACTTGCCAAGAGACTTGTGTATCTTCGAAAACACTCAACACGCAATATTCCACCATTATTACTCGTTAAACACTCGAAAATGCACCGATAATTGATAAAGATACGGGAGCCAAACTGTATTCTTCGATCTCCCGCCAAAACTCGCAGTAGAAGTTTGGAAAGCGTTTAATAGCTTAATGTCAGCTGTCAAAAGGCATACAAAAAATGACGTTTGACAGCAAAATTTACTGCTGTTGTTATGCGATTGCATGTTTGTATTACCACCCAGCCCCGGTAGCACAGTGACCAGGGAAAACGAAGTCCCCGGGGGTTAGAACGTGACGGCAGCCCGCCTAGCATGGCACGGGCATAACTAGTTTTCCCCGTTTCCCTCTTTCGCACCCGAATAATTTATATCTGCTGTCTCGCTCTAACCCCCTAGGACTTCGTTTTCCCTGCTCACTGTGCTACCGGGGCAGATAATATGTAATGTTCAGGCGCGAAAGAGACAAAAAACGAGGAAAATGAGTTATCTCCGTGACATGCTAGGCTAGCTGGACTTATTTTTATGTAACACTAATTAAACCACTACGAAATAAGGTGAAAATAACTAAACTATCGCGATAATATATCTTGGTGTAATGATAGTCTTAATTGGATAATTCTACTAATCTCAGTATAATGTAAAAAAGTTACGTTTGTATCAGGTGAACAAAACGCTAGCAAGTTTTAACTAGACTCCAGCGCCATCTAGCGCGGTATTGGTTATATGGATGGATGTATGTTTGTTACTCTTTGACGCCAAAACTACTGAATCGATTGAGCTGAAATTTGGTATGCAGGTAGCTTACACCCTGGAATAACACATAGGATACTTTTTCCAATGTTCCCACGGGAGCGATGTCTACGCGGGTGAAACTGCGGGTTACAGCTAGTAAATAAATAAAAATAAAATATTTTTATTATGTAATTTTTGTTATTAAAATTTTATAGTGTGAATTTTTTTTTTATGATGTTGAGAGACAAGACGAGCAAATCACGTGCCTGATAGTAAGCATCATGATTGCCCATATCAGACACAGTGCCACCCAGTATTTTAATATTCAAAATTCTGCGCGGCACTGCACTGCGCCTGTCATCCTGAGTTATTAGTTGTTGAAACTCGTCACGCCCAGTAATTTCGCTGGGTACATTGCCCTTCAGACCGGAACACAGTAATGTTTGCACATTACCGCTTGGCGGATGAATAACTGGCAAAGGTACAGTACTTCCCCAGGCGGCCTACCACTACAAAAAAAAATAAAGTGATTAAAAACTTTATAAAGTGATAAAGAAACATAGTGATAAAAAAAAGTAAAAATGTGAAATTTTTTTGCTGCTCACGGCCCTTTATCATTCATAATATAAAGTCGTACCGGTTATGGGAAAAGCTTAAAGCCAAGTAATAGTTACTTCTTCAATTCATTAAATCGCACAGAACCGAACTGACGGTTTTCACGCCGTCGTTCGGAAAAAAGTCGCGTCACTGTTGAGAAGGGTTCGGGGAAGTAGCAATATCATCCTGCAAACCTCTGGGGAGACACTTCGTGCGGACTATGGTCGAAGTGGATAAAGCAAATTATTCCTCCGGCTGCCGTCCGCGCGGTGTGCCCCGCAGGTACATGATTTATTAAATTATATTGTAGTTTTGTAGTAATTAGTGTAGTTTATAGTATTTGCTAACCATAGTGTATAAGATACAACTTACTAACCTCATGGATCATTGTTATCTTTAAATAAAGAATTCTGGGATTCTGTTGTGGGGGTCAGCCGCAGATATAGAAACTATCTTTATACTACAAAAACGTGCGATTCGTGCCATCTATGAGATGCGTCCACGCGAATCCCTGAGGGAATTATTTAAAGATATAAACATACTGACCCTACCATCCTTATACATTTATGAGAACATCATGTATGTGCGTAAAAATTTACATAAATTCAAATTAAATAGTGACCTTCATAACTTTATTACTAGGAATAAAGACAAAATAGCTGCACCTAGCTTTAGATTATCGAAAACAAATAAAAAGACATTCTTAGGAAATTGTGTACGTTTCTATAATAAAATCCCAAAAGAGATAACTGGGCTCTCAGAGGGTAAATTCAAAACCTATATAAAATCTACTTCACTAAAGAAGGCTTATTATAAAGTCAACCAGTACATAGAGGACAAAGATGCCTGGAAACTTCTGCATAGCCGCCTCGCGGCACCTTCAAAGAAAACGAATGTAACCAAACCAAATATTGTAAAACTATCTGTTGAAAAAATTAAGCCCTACAAGTTTCTTGTGCGTTCTTCTTGTAGAGGTATCTTTCCGAACGCACGGTAGACTCAGTACTGTTTATCTTTATTGACGTGCAAAAGTGTCAGATTATGACCTATTTGAATAAATCTGTTTGAGTTTGAGTTTGAGTTTGAGTTTGAGTTTGAGTTTGAGTTTGAGTTTGAGTTTGAGTTTGAAATTTGAAATTAAAATAATATTATACAATTGAGTACCTATAGTTTTATTACCTACTGAGTTTGCGGTCAAATTAACTTTGCGGTTTTCCATTTCTGGGACAGTTACACGCCATTTTACCGAAATTCTAGGGGTGACGAGCGCAGTGCTTTACCTATCTATATAAGTATATACCTAGAGGGATTTTGTATGTAATTCATAATTAAAAGTCATAATTTCATAATTTAATTTTAATTTTCATAATTTTAACTGATTTATCAGTATACAAGATAAAGAATCAGGACTATTAATAATAATAATATAAATAATATGGGACAACTTCCACTCACGGTCATCTGATCCCAAACTAGGCTAGAAGCCTTACTATGCAGGTAACCAGATGACTTATAAGCTTATAACACCCAGACACAGATCAAACAGACATGTTCATGCACAAAAATGTTTGACCAGGATCGAAGCCGGGGCCTGTGGCACAGAGTGCAGAGTTGCTACCATCTGAGCCAACGAGGTTATTGATTTCCCGTGTGATATTCCCGATTTCCCGGAGGATTTGAACACACAATGTCAAATATAAACAAAACATATTATACAATCACACCTTATTCCCGTGGGGGTAGGCAGAGGTGTACCAGGACTCAGTCCCATAGTAGGCACAACCACATTTCGCCAGTATGTTAATGGTCTCATTTAATAGGGGGCGAGCCTATTGCCATCTACCGGGCACAGTTCCAGACTCCAGTCAGTTATTGAGATAATTCCTAATGAAAAAATCCAATATAATTTGCCTGAGTGTCAAATGATATAGAAAAAAATTAAATTAGTGTTTATTGCCACAAAAAAGTACATACAAAAGTACTATTTATCTACGCAATAATAAAATTACCTTAATACAAGGGGTACACTGAATTTTTTTAGAATAGGCCAGTAAGAAAAGCAGCCGATGAAAAATATATTTAAATTTAGTATAAGAAACTTTTTGTGAATCTAATGTGTATTAAATTCATATGTCATTTTTTTTACAAAATTGCCAGCCATTTAATAGCGTCTGTCGAGTAAAAATGGGTCCTTTTCTTTATTCAAATGCATTTTGACGTCGACAGACACTTTTAATATTGCTGTCAATTTGTAAAAATAAATGACATTTGAATTTAATACCCATTACTGATTCCCAAAGAGTTCCTACTTTGAAATTTAAATACAATTTTCATCGGCCGCTTTTCTTACTGGCTTCTAAAAAAAATTCAGTGTTACCCATAATTTTATGTACCTGTTTAATTCTCAGGTAATATAATTAATTAATTAATATAATAATTAATAATAATTAATTATATATTTTTTTGCCGTAGAGTTACCGGCTTTACAATAGTGCTCCACCCTCTCTACCTGTGGTTGCCGTAAAAGCCGGCTAAGGGTTAACAGATCCAGAGGACGAGCAGCAGCGTCTTCTGCAAAAAAACCATCGAACTGGCGCTCGACAACCCGCCTGCCAAGCGTGTCGAGTATTGGTAAAACCCCCTTTTATGGGGGAGGCCTATGTTCAGTAGTGGATTACCAACGGCTGAGATGATGATGATGATGATGATGATGATGATGTTGTTAATTTAATATCAGTGCATTTGGAGTATTTCCTTTTTTACATATAATATAAGTAAAATGCTATCAAAATAAGTTATGAATTAATACCTATTGACCATTGGTTTTCCTCTATAAGTCGTCACCAAGGTACGTAATCAATGTAACTATACGTAATTCAAGGTAAAGAATACATTTTAATGGTAACGTCATACTTAGTCATATTAAAGAATTTAATAAATAATTTACTTATTATGTAATAATATAATTTATAATTACATAATCGCTCCCCAGTCATACTATCATCTAAAGTCTCTTTCCGTCTATAGTTGCGTAGAAAAGATCTCTTAAAGTAATAAGGCCGCCTATTGGCGACAAATAAGTAAGAAATAATTTAATTATTTTAAGTTGAACCATATATATACACAGGTTGCGTTTTATTTAATTGCCAACACTAGAATAGTCCTTGTATTCTATTCTAATTTTTTTTTCCATCCATTCTCAATAGTCCTTGCACCTGGCGGGGGCTGTCTTTGAGATCATATTGACAGCCTCGTCGGCTCAGATGGTAGTAACTCTGCTTTCTGTGCCGCAGGCCCTAGGCTCGATCCCCAGCCAGGTCAAACATTTGTGTGCAAGAACATGTATGTCTGATCTGTGTCTGGGTGTTATACGCTTATACTAATACGGTACTGGTTACCATAGTACAGGCTTCTAGCCTAGTTTAAGACCAGATGACCGTGTGTAAAAAAAAACAAAAATAAAATCTGTACATAGTTTTAGAGATGGACCCCGATAGGTGCTATCCAATAACTTTAAAAGCTCAAAGGGGCCTCTGCACATTGGACTAAAACGGTCTCCGTGTACGCCTATCAAAAGACCGGGTAGGAAAACGAATTTACATTGTATAGGTAACAATAAAGTCTGAAATTACTGAGATAAACATAGGATACACATTTAAATTACTATAAAATTTCTGAAAATGGGATATGCTCAGCTGTGTGCAGCACAAGTTAATCCTGCGCAGCGCTGGTTTTCAGCATAACCCATGCTAGAGCATAGGGGTGTCAGTTGAGTAAAGAATAATCTTCCATACAAAATAAAATTTCAAACAAATATGGAGAAAGAGAGGATAATTTCCCACACAACTGTTTGTGTTAGGCTTTTGATCTGGCCTTTATTTGCGTCAAAATATATTTAGTTATAGAAAATCGCACATAATATGGGTCTTTTTATGTTTACAAAAAAACATTAAAATATTCTCAATTTCTTTTTTACATTTTTTGTAAATATGAAAAAACTAATAAAGCGCTTAAAAAGGCCAGACCATGAGCCATCCACAAAGAATTGGGTGGAAAATTATTTTCTCTTTCTCTGTATTTAAGAAATTTCATTTTTTATATGTGCGCGTGTGCGTGTGTCTTTGTGTGTGTGTGAAGTGTCAGTTTAATAAAAACATTTAAAAATCAAGCTTCTTTCGTATTTCTTTTTGCAAATCCTTTCCTTTGATACCCATACCATGGGTGTGCACATAAAACAATTTGTCCGCCATCTTAGGCCGTCCGCCATATTGGATTAAGAATAACGGCAATTAGCTAACCATATTTGTAATCCAAACTTAACGTGCATGCAAAGTTTTATCTAAATTTGTTGAGGTACCAAACTGCTTTCAAATTCAGTTGCAAGATTTGACCTGAAAATAATATATACCTATGTTCAAACATTGCATCAAAGACTGCCTCGGTGGGGTAGAGGGCACATGCTCGACTGCCAATCAAGAGGTCCCGGGTTCGATCCCCAGGTCAGGCAAGTGTTTAAATATTGGATTTTTCCATTAGGAATTATCTCAATAACTGCCTGGAGTCTGGAACTGTGCCCGGTAGATGGCAATAGGCTCGCCCCCTATTACATGGAACCAATAACATACTGGCGAAATGTGGGTGTATCTACTATGGGACTGAGTCCTGGGTACACCTCTGCCTACCCCTTCGGGAAAAAGGCGTGAATGTATGTTTATGTATATGTTCAAACATTGCAAGTTAAGTAATTAAAAATAATAAGCATTTGACATAATATTACGTAGGATTTCTTGTTTAATGAAACAATCTACGTAATAAGATTACGATGTAGCAGGTTCAATAAAAATACTGCTAATATTCCTTCTGAAGGCGAATAAAAGGAAGTCTTGCGATAAGGTGATAAGGCGATATGCGAGGTATGTATGACGCATGGGGAATTACGAACATAGAGGTATGGAACCATGATAATATTATGTAGTAATAGAATATTTAGAAGGGCAGAGTTCTTACTACTTACTATCTATCGTAACTAAATAGAAACGCTATGCCATAGAACACTTCGAAAATTTACAGGCCGACATGTCAGCCTATAGAAAATCTAAGTGCTCTAAACCACTGTCAGCTGGCAGCGTACCTATCAAGATGCTGGCGGCATTGCCACATTGAATAGCAATGCTTATACGTTGGGCCAGGTAAACGCCAACATTTTGTTTAAGCGTCACGATATATAATAAACATGGATAACTGCAAGTCGGCATGAGTACGCAACCCTATACGATGATTAGACCAGATACATTAGAATGTGTCTATTAGTATTATATATTTTTAAGTAGTTTATTCAATGAAATTAATTTAAATAAATTACAATAAACAATTAAACTAACTTTAAAAGTAAATATTAAAACCTTAAATTAAAAACTAGACTTAAAAACAAACTATAAATAATACCTATATTTCACCAAAATCGCCATCGATTGGTAGTGGAACCCAGAAAGCTAGCAGCATTGCCACGTCGTATGGCAATGCTGATCTGCTGTCCTAGATATGAGCCAGCCCTCTGGTCACGTGTCAGCTCTACCAATCTCTGGCTGCACTCTTTAAAGACCCTGCGCTTTCCCCCCAGGGTCCTAGAGTCTCAACCCCAAACGGCTCAAATATACATCCACTATTCATATTAGTATATTTGAGCCGCTTTTTAAGTATATATTATGTATATGCGTAGGTTTAAATGGACATATATACCTACTAACCAGGTATTTAAGTATATTAATTAAATTTTAATCATACTCCTTTATTATTTATGTCACGCCAACGACCAAATGTGATTTACGGTACTCTCCCCTCCCTGATTTGACTGAGAGCTAGATAGATCTTGGCGATAAGACCGCCAATTGTTACTCTAATGTTTTTAATGTATTTTAATTTTAAAGTTTCTTGTTTGTGGTGTACCAATAAAGAGTTTATGTATGAATATATAGATATATACATCTATATATTCGCATCACACTTAACACCTGTGTTTAAAGAAACATAGCTCACCGCTAGGAGAGTCACCGTTGTGCGGTGTGGTGTCGTGGGAATCGCCGCTTTGCCGCACACTATCGCTATGCCCGGTCAGCGACCAGACTCGCTGACCGGGGAATCATCGACCAGGAACCAGGGAACATATATGTTTGCCTCAATGTACGATGCCATACAGGTGGCCAGTAATCGGGATCGATGGCGTGACGTGGTCCAGGAATAGAAAATAAAAAAAATTCACGACCCTCAGAATTCAGGAATACGATAAACGGAGTTCCTTGTATATCAATTATATATCAATATATCAATTCCTCACCTCGCCTCGACTCGACTGTCTCGATGGTATATTGGTCCCATATGATAGGGGGCGAGCCTATTGCCATCTACCGGGCACAGTTCCAGACCCCAGGCTTCCATTGAGATAACTCGTAAAATAAAGAAAAATCCAATTTATTTATTATTAAAGGTACAATTATGAAGTTACAGCTAAGCCAAAACACTCACAATGCTACACACTTTAACCTAGGTACTTAAATTTAATATAACATACTTATATATACATTTGATGGGGTGAACATGTATGTCGGTATCTTGGACCTCATTTAAAAAAGAATTTATAATTTTTACGTCTCTCGCAGTCGGGGCATTGTTCGCATAACGTATGCGTAACTCGTCTGAGGAAGCAAGCAGCTAGTGTCGACGACGCTGTCCCACGCGGGTATAGTTCTGCGAGACATAATAATTCAGCTGAAACAGTACTGACAGATTATCCACTTGATTGCGCTTTAACAAACAATAATGTATTATTAGGATGATAAGAGAGACTAATAATTTAAGTAGAGCTTGCGACAACTACGCCACCAAGATATTCTATTCAAACACATTAAAATAAGGTAAAAATGTTTTTACCGCGTTAAATCAAATGAAATGTTCAAATGAAGGTGGAATGATCAGTGCTGAGACTGGTACAAAATCAAGGGAGCGAAAAACCCACCTAAAAACCAGGGAAGTTCGAGATGTGATAAATTCTATGCAGCGTGGCAAATCACCAGGTTATGACAGTCTCAGCATTGAGCATCTGAAACATGCGGGCGTGCATTTGCCCCGTGTTCTTTCCATGTTTTATAACCTATGTTTGTGTCATGGTTACCTTCCCAGTGACATGACTAGAACGTTGGTTGTTCCAATTATTAAATGTAAAACGGGAGATGTATCTGACAAAACCAACTACAGGCCTATTTCTCTAGCAACAATTATTGCCAAGGTACTGGACAGCTTGCTTGGTAACTTTCTTACGGGACACGTTAAATTGCGCGATGCCCAGTTCGGGTTTAGAGCTGGGTCTTCGACGGAGAGTGCGATCTTATGTCTTAAACAGGCTGTTCGGTATTACACTGATAGACGGACACCGGTATACGCGTGCTTCTTGGATCTATCAAAGGCATTCGATACGGTTATGTATGACAAGCTGTGGACCAAGTTGCATGCGGAAGGTGTACCGGCGGAGATTACAGCAATTTTAAAATACTGGTATAAGACACAGCAAAACCAGGTAAAATGGGCCGGGGCACTGTCAGATGCATATACATTAGAATGTGGCGTGCGACAGGGTGGGATCACCTCTCCTTTGCTGTTCAACCTCTATATAGACGACCTAATTGGCAGGCTCAGCAGCATGCATACGGGATGTTTTGTAGATGGGGTTTGCGTTAATAACATCAGCTACGCAGATGATATGGTGCTGCTGGGCCCGTCAGTGGGGGCGATTCGTAAATTGGTTGCAATATGTGAGGCGTATGCGGAGGAACACGGCCTAAGGTATAATTCTAAGAAGAGCGAAGTTCTCGTTTTTAAGAGTGGTAGAGTAAAACCAGATCGTGTTCCGCCGATTATGCTAAATGGTGTGGCCTTGAAATTAGTAAATAGTTTTAAGTATTTGGGGCATATTGTGAATGAAGAGCTGAAGGATGACGCTGATATAGAGAGGGAGCGCAGAGCGCTGGCTGTCCGAGGAAACATGCTCGCTCGCAGGTTTGCACGAAGCTCGAGTGAAGTGAAAGTAAGCCTTTTCAAGGCTTACTGCCAGTCGTTCTATTCGAGCAGTCTGTGGGTGAGGTATACTAAGCGTGCGGCTAGTTCTCTGCGCGTACAGTACAATAACATCTTCAGGATGCTGATGGGTCTGCCACGTTTTTGCAGTGCATCGGAAATGTTCGCGGAGGCACGAACTGATGGTTTTCATGCGATCATACGCAAGAAAGCAGCTTCCCTCCGCCTACGCACGCGTGGTAGTGCCAGCGGTATCCTGCAGATGATTGCATCCCGGCCAGATTGCCCAATCCAATACAAGTGGATGTTAATTTGCAATGGGCAAACATAATAATCTGACTAAGAATTTGACTACATACATATTATTATAATTATTATTTTATTTTGTTAAATTAGGTTAATTTAATTACATCGATTTTTATTTATTCAATTTGTCATAATTTAATTTAATCTCATTTTTATTTTTGTTTTAGTTAATTTTTAAATATCATGGAATAATTTAATCTGAGTTTTTAATATTTTAATCTATATATTGTGTGATTGTGTTTCATCTATGGTCTTTGACTGAATTAAACGATTTTTATTTTATTTTTATTTATTTATTTAAATCTCGTTTTTGCCCAAATATATAAGGTATTTTTTTTTAAGTGGCTAATAAATACTAACTTATGAAATGGAGCAAATTCAATAAGTCAATATACAATAAGCACAAGTTATCTATACTATCTATACTAATATTATAAAGAGAGAAACTTTGTTTTTTTGTTTGTAACGAATAGGCTCAGAAACTACTGGACCGATTTTAACCGAAATTATTTCACTTATGGATAGCTTAATTCAGTGTGAGTCACATAGGCTATATGAGATTTTGAAAAAAAATAGGGATCCGTACGAATACTGCAATATTGTGAACCAAGGTGTCACATAATATAATTACCATATTCATAAATTTGCGTGCGCTGTGAAATCCATTGATGGTAGAGTAATATAATGTACTAGGGGTTTGTAGTACTTATCAATATCTACAAAATAGTCCACGGAAATTTTATCCATCTATTTTGGTTTAGTCACAATAATCGAAACAGACATTATATGCATGCGCTGTGAAAAGTATTGGTGGTAGAATAAAGTAATGTACTAGAGGTTTGTAGTAATTATCAATGCCTACAAAACAGTATACATAGATTATATCCATCTTTTTTGGTTTAGTCAAAATAATCGAAGCAGTGATTAGTTTTCATGCGGTGTGAAAACTATTGGTGGTAGAGTAAAGTAATGTACTAGGGGTTTGTAGTACTTATCAATACCTACAAAACAGTATACATAGATTATATCCATCTTTTTTGGTTTAGTCAAAAAAATCGAAGCAGTGATTATTTTGCATGCGGTGTGAAAACTATTGGTGGTAGAGTAAAGTAATGTACTAGGGGTTTATAGTACTTATCAATACCTACAAAACAGTATACATAGATTATATCCATCTTTTTTGGTTTAGTCAAAATAATCGAAGCAGTGATTATTTTTCATGCGGTGTGAAAACTATTGGTGGTAGAGTAAAGTAATGTACTAGGGGTTTGTAGTACTTATCAATACCTACAAAACAGTATACATAGATTATATCCATCTTTTTTGGTTTAGTTAAAATAATCGAAGCAGTGATTATTTTGCATGCGGTGTGAAAACTATTGGTGGTAGAGTAAAGTAATTTACTAGGGGTTTGGAGTACTTATCAATACCTACAAAACAGTATACATAGATTATATCCATCTTTTTTGATTTAGTCACAATAATGGAAGCAGTGATTATTTTTCATGCAGTGTGAAAACTATTGGTGGTAGAGTAAAGTAATGTACTAGGGGTTTGTAGTAATTATCAATACCTACAAAACAGTATACATAGATTATATCCATCTTTTTTGGTTTAGTCAAAATAATCGAAGCAGTGATTATTTTTCATGCGGTGTGAAAACTATTGGTGGTAGAGTAAAGTAATGTACTAGGGGTTTGTAGTACTTATCAATACCTACAAAACAGTATACATAGATTATATCCATCTTTTTTGGTTTAGTTAAAATAATCGAAGCAGTGATTATTTTTCATGCGGTGTGAAAACTATTGGTGGTAGATTAAAGTAATGTACTAGGGCTTTGTAGTACGTATCAATATCTTCAAAATAGCCCACGATAAATTTATACATGTGTTAAGGTTTGGTCATTGTAACAGAAATAGTCATTAATTTGCGTGCGCTGCGTAAACCATTAGGGTTATATCTATTAAAATACAATGTATCACGAATTTACTCCTGTTAAACGTTCACTATACCTACTTCTGCTACCGTGCGAAGCCGGGGCGGGCCGCTAGTTATATTATAATGAAGTGAAATCTTCTGTTTACAAACTTTTATTTTTCAAAAAAGCTGCCTTCTATTATTCAGGAAGCTTAACTAATAACTCTATTATATAATATAACATTAGGCATTTACAAGCTTTTGATGCACTTTAAATACAAATAATCATATGTAAACCTAATATATTGTATGTTCTGTACAAATCTAGCAACTGAATTATGAAGCAGTTAACCTCAACAGATTTAGCTGAAATTTTGCACACTTTAGTTTGGAGAAAATGAAATATTATGGTACCATTGCTGGCTGATGATGGAGCCATGATGTATCGACTAGAACTATGTGGTGGCAAATTATAGGATAGTTGAATTTGGTTTTTTGGTTGAGTACTTTTCATTCCACATGATGACGAGGGTCTGATGATGAAGTCCAAAGACTGCCTTTGGCAACTGGAAATACGTCATGGCAACTGAAAAGGTAGTTGAATTTGGGGTAGTATGTAAGGTTTTAATAAGTACTTTCATTCCACATAATGACGACGGTCTGATGATAAAGCCGAAAAATTGGCATTGGAATTGGATTGCCTTACGAAAAGTCCTGAGATAGTCGAGTTTGAGCTCGTTTGCTTTGTTGTTTTGGGGGCCTTTCATTCTACATAACGACGAGGGTCTGATGATGAATCCGAAAGATTGCCACTGGAACAACCTTACAAAAGTAATAAGCTAGTTGAGTTTGGGCACAGAATAAATAATAGTACTAACATATGGGCTCGTTTACTTTGTTGTGTTGGGGACCTTTTAAGGAATATAAGGACCACAAAAGATAACAAAAAATAAATTTATATAAATATTTTCTTTTTAAAACAAGCTTTTATTTAAATCAAAAAAAAAAATATAAACTTTTCATTAATAAATTAAATACAGCCATTAATTTATAATATTACAACAAAATTTCATCTTATGAAATCTTAGTTTTATTTACAATTAATTTATAAAAAAAATATTTTCTTTATTTAACAGTATTTGAAATAATCAAAAGCTTGCTTTTAAAAATAATAATTATATATCTCGTTAGTACATTAAGTACTAACAATAAGTAAGACGTCATTCATATATAAAATTTATACTTTGATAAGCCATAACGTCATAAGGATAAAATAATCTTAGTATGTGTAGATTTACACAATAAAGAAGATATTATGTACAAACAACGAAACAATATAAATATAAATCAATTCTCCTGTAAACATCATTCAGTTGTAGTCGAAGTTCAGTCAGGAATCGACCTTAGAGGTAGAACAACATACATCAGAATTATTTCATTTGTTTTCCTGTACTTTCATCGAATTTATCATGGCGTCAGGACTTAAATTGGTAAGTAGATTGTTCAATATATAAACATCAGTAATTAATTTTGTAAAAGAAAACTTTCAAAATTTTAGTAAATATTAGCTGTGCCCCGCGGTTTTACCCGCGTAGTCAAAGTTTCCGTGGTAATATCGAGATAAACCCTTTGTGTTATCCCAGGGTCTACATCTACATTCTACATACCGAATTTCAGCCTAATCGGTTTAGTAGTTTTGGCGTGAAAGAATAACAAACATCCATCCTTCCTAGTAGGAGCAGTAGATATTCTGAGCTTTTATATTTCTACTTTATTTTATTTACAAAAATTTGAAAATTATTTGTGAGCAAAATGAATTTTGCGTCTTTCTGACTTTAATATTTATAACTTAACTCTAGCAGTCCATTAAGAATGGGTGCACAATAATAATAATGTATCACGTCATTGTGAGTAACAAACACGTGCCACAATACTTGGGATTACCTATATAAACGACAAATGTTCGGGAAACCACTGCACTTCATAATATTTCTTAATAATAAATAATAATAATAATATAGGACAACTTCCACACACGGTCATCTGGTCCCAAACTAGGCTAGAAGCCTGTACTATGGTAACCAGATGACTGATATACATACTTATATAAGCTTATAACACCCAGACACAGATCAAACAGATATGTTCATGCACATAAATGTTTGACCTGGCCGGGGATCGAACCCGGGTCCTGCGGCACAGAAAGCAGAGTTACTACCATCTGTGCCAACGAGGCTGTCAACTTCTTGTATAATTACTACTTACCTTTAAAGATATTTTAGTAGCTACTGTCTCGGTGGCGTAGAAGGCGCATGCTCGACTGCCAATCAAGAGGTCCCGGGTTCGATCCCCAGGTCAGGCAGTGTTAAATATTGGATTTTTCCATTAGGAATTATCTCAATAACTGCCTGGAGTCTGGAACTGTGCCCGATAGATGGCAATAGGCTCGCCCCCTATTACACGGGACCAATAACATACTGGCGAAATGTGGGTGTATCTACTATGGGACTGAGTCCTGGGTACACCTCTGCCTACCCCTTCGGGAAAAAGGCGTGAATGTATGTTATGTTATGTTATGTTATGTTATGTTTTGTTTGAAAGCTTAGCTCATTGAGAGTGTCCTTTGATATATCTGATAGAAATAGGTTCAACCGTTTGAATATTATCGGCTCTTTCCGAGCGTCTGAAAGGATATGAGCAACTTCGAATGGTCTTCTTCTCGAAAATGGGTATCCTGTTACTTCAACAATGTTGCAACAACTTGGTTACCTAAACCTGATTCTGCAGTACCTACTGTACCTTTTTTGGGCTCGTTGGAATCTTCTCAATGAATATGTTACAGATAAAAGTTCCTTGTATTCTGTATTGTAGTTTAAAAAACAGGACAAAGTGTATCAGATCTGCAATTATATTTTAATTATTCTTCTTTGCAGGTAGTAGTACTTAGCGTGATAGCAGCAGAAGCTAGATACATCACAAACAAACGTGGTACGTAAAATCTTTTTGAGCAAAAATATAATGTATCTTTTACCCATCTTACAATAAACTTTAACTAAATAACCTTTCCCTTGGGCCTTAGGCAGATATTACAGACAAAAGTCTTTGTTCAATTCAGTTAATTTGTCTGTCTTTAAGAAATCGCTTTTAGTGCTTGCTAAAAGACTTAACGTGTAAGTTGTATCGATCCTTTTTGTACCATTGTTGCATTCAATAGAAATCATTAAATTGTTCTCTATTCTACAATGTCAAACAATGTGTACAATGTCAATGTGTTCCCTATTGTTATTGTCCCATTTGATCAAATAAACGAAGTCACCCAAACTTCATGCAGTTTTCTATGACACATTTAGGTTCACACTAACAAAACACAGATTAAATTTTGGCCTTGAACTTAGACATAGATATTTGCGAGTAGAATACCAGCCCTACCTTACGAAAGCTCCCAATATGCTAGCCGGCGTTATCTCTGTAGGCCAGCAATGTTTGCTGGCGAAGAAATGTCAAGAGCGTGAATCATTCCCGCGCTCTCTTAATTGATGGCTAATATCGTGAACCATTTATATATGAACCTAATAAAAAATGCCAGAAGAATTAGAATTGAAACATAATTGTTTTTACAGATGCAGGAGTAGAGGTGCCTGACAATTGCAGTGGCCATGATTTTTGCTTCGAACATTTCGATGAGACACTACAGACGAAGGTCGACGATATCATTCATAAGGTGAGTTTGTTAGTCGTACAGTTAAATGAAGTTAGAATATAAGAACTTTGCATCTAAGAAGGTGGGTCCTTTTAGGAATTTGCCCGATTCTATAAAAAAATACCAAATCGGCGATTGTTTTTTACAATGAATGATGAGTAAAAAATGAAGAGTTTATAGAATGATATCAAAATGATAGGAATATAATATAGGTAGAGTTATCATCATAAAAAATATAAGGACATTTATTGAATGGAGTAAATATAATATACGGAAGAAACAGAGCAATAAGAAGTATCGATTTAGATTTTTTTATAGGATTCTGGCATTTTTATAAAAGGTCATTATTTTTCAAAAGGTTTTTATAGTACCGGTAAAATAACTAATAATTATGCCATTTTCTCGTTAACAGCGCAATTTGACGATGACTACGATGGACATAGATCCAATATACTTCATTTCAAGACAGGGGAACGACGGACCATCCGATTCTGAATGCGAATCCGATATAGAGGTAAGCGACATTTGATAGAATTATTATCATTTATGTTTATTATTTGTTCTAAAACTTACGTCGGGTTTTTATTTTAGTGACATTTTTTCATACTCAATACTTTTTTCTACAAACTAATAATAATAAAATTTAAACAAAATTAACAATAATAATTTTATTATTTTTTATAGTTTTGTATCGAATTTTTTTACACTCGTACGTTTTGACACTTTGTTAATTTAACCCTCCATACCAAACCAAACATAACATTTATAAACGTATGAAAATTTCTTTTATATTTTTCTAAAGTGGTTACAAAATTATTGGTGTACTTATAACGACATAGTGTAAACGTGCCTTTTCCATTAAATAATACTCGAACACTTCAGCATATTTTACATGATTTATTTCAAGGCCACCATCTTCAATCTCGCTCTACAATCATCTGTCGCGCTGGCATCCACCTCCCTGTGTTGCCATCGCGCCCTCGCACATGCCATAGATCTCCGTGAAATCACACGTTGCCATTAATACTTTCCATAAAACCACCAAAACGTTCACAGAATCCGTAGCATGCGCGTCACAAAATAACATCAACCCTACACTCGGCCAACCTGACAACGTGTATGCCCCCATACACGCATTATACTCGTATAATAACCCTACACTAAGGCCAGAGTATAATGTAACTATTGTACAAAATATTACACAGACAAACCATTTAGAAAACATTATACAAAACAAATAAAAATATCTTAATCAGCACGGAATATCTCATCTTGAATTGCTGATTATTGAGTATGGCTGAATATTGTTACTCCTTGTTTACATCATAAACTTCGGCTTTTAGATGTACTCTGGGCTAGTTCTAGGTTTCTATTTAACTGACTTGCTCCCGGCTTCCCTTGCTAGACTGTCTTTTTGCCTCCATTATTATCTTTACAACGATTCCGACAAAAACAATGAATTTCCATTACGTCGAGTGTCTACACGCAGCTTCTTGCTCTACCTGCTACTCCTTCTCTAACTGCTGCTTCTTCTCCACCTGCTGCTCCTTCTCTACCTGCTGCTCCGTCTCCACCTGTTGCTCCTTCTCTTCCTGCTGCTCCGTCTTCACATGTTGCTCCTTCTCTACCTGCTGCTCCTTCTCCACCTGCTGCTCCTTCTCTACCTGCTGTTCTTTCTTCACCTGCTACTCCATCTCCACCCGCTGCTCCTTCTCCACCTGCTGCTCCTTTTCCACCTGCTGCTCCTTCTCTACTTGCTGCTCCTTCCCACCTGCTGCTCCTTCTTCACCTGCTACTCCTTCTCCACCTGCTGCTCCTTCTCCACCTGCTGCTCCTTCTCCACCTGCTGCTCCTTCTCTACCTGCTAATCCTTCTTCACCAGCTATCCCTTCTCCATCTGCTGCTCCTCCTCCACCTGCTGCTCCTTTTCTACCTGCTGCTCCGTCTCTACCTGTTGCTCCTTCTCTACCCGCTGCTCCTTCTCCACCTGCTGCTCCTTCTCTACCTGCTGCTCCTTCTTCACCAGCTATCCCTTCTCCATCTGCTGCTCCTTCTCCACCTGCTGCTCCTTCTCTACCTGCTGCTCCTTCTTCACCTGTTTCTCCTTCTCTACCTGCTGCTCCTTCTTCACCAGCTATCCCTTCTCCATCTGCTGCTCCTTCTCCACCTGCTGCTCCTTCTTCAATAGAGCCAGTCTCCGCTCGACCAAGCGACTCACAGTTCCACCACATTATATTACATTATACCTGTTTTATTTGATCTTAATAAAACTTTTTCATTTATTCTTTAATATGTTCCTCTGGCCATCCCCAGGGAAAACTGAAACTACAGCATCTATATTATTTATTTGTGTGAAATGCACCCACTAAATACGTCTGTAGTCCCATTCGTACATCCATTCAACAATCTCCCGAAATATTCCGATTGTTGATACATACATCATTTAAATTGGGCTCATACTCTATTGTCTACATTAAAATTTAATAAAATTTTCTCTAGTAGGTTATTCATAACCATAAAATACCATAGTACTAGCGACCATAGTGCTGACGCAATACAGGTCACAGTGCCCAGCCACCTATCATAATATTTCATCAACCTACAAATTACATCTCTTTCTATACTTATTTATTATGCCAAAATCTTTATCGTTAATCCGACATTTTCGAACTTCTCCAGATAAATAGGTCAAAATAACATCGTACATTTTCTTCAAATGAGTAGGCAGGGGTGTACTCAAAACACAATCTAATAGTAGGCACTAATCTCAGCTAATTGTGTGTCTAAGAATCAAACCGTAGGGGCGAGTCAACTGCCATCTACCGGGCGGGTCCAGTGCCAGACTCATAACTGTCATTGAAAATATTCTAACATTTAATACTTAGACCGACCTAGGAATTGACTTAATGACCTCTATAGAAAAAACAAATAATAGGTGACCTTTGCTCGGTCCTTGCTGAAACTCGGGTGCGCTATGTCCATGCGCCGCGAAGACGGACACATAAAGCCCGGCGTAGATACCACTCCCATCTGACGCGCGTTGAGCGCAGAGCCTGACGTTCATCTCCATTAGTACCACTCGGCCGTTACCAGCTACGGCTTCGAGAATCTTGTCACAAAAAATCGGGCCGTAAACCCGAACTCCGCGCGCCGAACCCGGCGCTTTATTCTGTGATCCCGACGCTTGAAACACACCGTTTGACCGAAAACTTCTTCGGCTTTGAGTACATGAACGAAATTTACTCTCCTTCATCGTGTCTGAAACTTGGACAAACTTGGTCAGAAACACTGAACTTGCATTTCCTCCTAAATAACGCTAGCAAACAAAGCCTATTCCACCAAATACGCGTGCCAACAATAATCACTCACTCACCACATTATTACTAGTCCTACATTTCATATACGAAGAAATTAATTATAATTCATTAGCAATTTTATCATTTTCCTTCAGATTTTTCACAGATTTTACGATTATGTAAAATTTATGACAATTAGATATTTGTCAAAATTTTCAACAAATAGACATCGCAAAAACAATACCTTTTATGTAGGTCACAACGAGGTGTGATTTTATTTCCTACGATCCATATAACTTTTATTTTATTTCCATATAAATTAAATACAATTACGTACGTACGTTTTCCAATATCCATAAGCGAAAATTCGCCGACATATTGTCAGAATCCTGACCGTCACGATATTTAAAAATCTCAGATCTGGTCACGAACCAGGTCACAGTACCACTTCATAGGTTTATTGTGGGTATTTGACCACTTCTGGGATGTAAACGTGCCTTTTCCATTAAATAATACTCGAACACTTCAGCATATTTTACATGATTTATTTCAAGGCCACCATCTTCAATCTCGCTCTACAATCATCTGTCGCGCTGGCATCCACCTCCCTGTGTTGCCATCGCGCCCTCGCACATGCCATAGATCTCCGTGAAATCACACGTTGCCATTAATACTTTCCATAAAACCACCAAAACGTTCACAGAATCCGTAGCATGCGCGTCACAAAATAACATCAACCCTACAATAGTTTAGGAGCTGACCCTTATAATTAAAGTCTAATCTGGTTTAAAAGCTTTAACTTTATAAGCGTATACTAGCTTCGAGTAATTTGACACAACCCTTTGAAAAATTTGCCAAATCGATGTTTTGTATTCCTCTGTTTCAATCATTTATTTGCATGCAGTTTTTCCAAAATGAACGTCCAAAAAACACAGTTTTATCCCGTAATTAGACGCCCACTACAAATAAATAATGAGTTTATAAACAAAAATAAAATGGACATAGTTTACCTACTTCATCTTTAAAATATCAGTATATAAATATATCAAATAGGTTTACAATATTTTGGGGAAACAGAAGAATACAAAACATCGATTGGGTAAATTTTCCATGGGATTGTGTCAAAGCGCTAAGAGCCCCTTTCCCGCTAAAGCTACAATTTTAACTTCTTTTAAAAATATGTATAATGATTTTTTTTCAACAGTTTGGGGACGCATATTACGTGAAGGATCAAGCAGACAGGTGGCGCATAGTAGTGCAATCGGAAAACAGCATCAGGCCATATAAACAAAACATCCAAATGCGATCATGCAAGTAAGTCATCTACATCATTATTTTCGTACTAGCTATGCCCTGGGGTTTCACCCGCGTAGTCATTGCTCCCGCGGAAATATCGGGATAAAAAGTATCATATATGTTATTCCAGGGTCTGAACTATCTTCATACCAAATTTCAGCCCAATCAGATTAGAAATTTTGGCGTGAAAGAATAACAAACATCCATCCATCCTCACAAACTTTTCCATTTATATTTTAGTAGGATAGTAGGATTTTACATGTGGACGCTACCGTGTTTCTGAAGGCACGTGAAGCTGTTGGACCCAGCTGTTATCTTAGACTATAGTCATAAAAAAAACCGTTTGACATTTTTTGTTTTGCCCTGTTTGAAGAATTTGAATTAAAATTTTGTAATTAAGAATAGTTGAATTTCTGTGATCATTTGATAAAATCTTCGATAAACCATACCCCAGATGCAATTTTTATTTTGCAACTTCTAACGGAGCTCTTCGGCATCGTTTCACGCGATAGTCTTCGCGCGTCTGGTGACAAAATTGTGCTGAGCCTCCTCATTATATAAGCACAAATTCGTTCAAATTATTTTGGAGCACTTACGCTATTAGATTTGATGGATGGTAAAATAGTTAGGTAACGTCAGAGGTCGTCAGGAAACTTCAATGCCACAGTTGACCTCACACTGACTTGAGATGAAGAAGACCAACTCTAAAATTGCGAGTCAGATGTTTCATAGAAAAGGGTCCTTTGAGAACAGCTGATTTTTTCGAGTTTTCAGTGTAGGCTCCATAATGAAAGTCATTATTAAAATGAGTTCAATTGCACTCGGCCGATTGTATGAAGTGACGGTGTCTGCTATAGGCTTCCTCTTGGTAAAACCGAAAAAAGTGGCGTACACTTTTTCCGGTTCCGAGTCTCATCCAGCGATTTTCAGCAAATTAGACGATGTCATCTGACTATCGAGATGGTCTATCTCGAGAACGTTTTCTTTTCCTCGAGTACCAAACTGTCACAGTCTTGGTCCACATGTTTTTATCGACTTTATTTAACTGTATAATTAATTTATGTTACGTTTTGTTTCACAGAAGCCCCGGCCTGCTGACCAGCAGCCCTCACCTCGAAGAATCAATACTAAAAAACGATATAGAGGCTGGCCGCATGTACCTCTATTGTGACCAAGTGTACACCGACTTCAAGTACTTAGTGTTAACTCTAGATATGGAAAATATAGAACTGATTTCGAGCAAGAATGGAGTCCCTGTGTACTGTGCGTGTGTAATGTCTATGACGAAAAGAGAATAAAACACTGAATACTCAGCAGGCGAGTGTATGTGTGTAATTTAAGCTGCTAAAATTAAGACAATTATGTTCCTATATTGTTAGGTATTTCAAGGCGCAGGCGCCGGTATATAAACCTTAGATTTATTTTAATTAAAAATGATTCATTTATACTATTCAATGTTATTTTATTTTACAATATCTCCTCTTCATAATATTACTAGCTGTGCCCCGTGGTTTCACCCGCATCTTCGTTCCCGTGAAAATATCGGGACAAAAACTTTTTATGTTATTGCAGGGTCTAAATTATATATACCGAATTTCAGCCCAATCGGTTCAGTAGTTTTAGCGAGTAAACGGAACAACCATACACATAAAAAAAACAGTTCAAGCACTGTTTTTTCTTGTGTGTTATCTAGATGGCGCTAGAGTTCAGTTAGAACTCGGTAGCTTTTTGTTCCCCTTATAAGAACGTAACTTTTTTGCATTGTACTGAAATTTGACATTTATAATATTATTAAGATAAGAAGTACGATTCTTTATAATAAGGGAGTTTTCTATTCTTGTTAGAGACACCTTTACCAAATCTACCTTAAGGTCTGATTTCTGTGCCATAACAAAAACCTTTGAAGTCTACGTTAGATAATTTAGGCGGTTGCTCTTCCGTACAAAATGAAATTTCCCAAATATGGAGAGAGAGAGAATAATTTTCTAATATTTAACACTTTTGCCTGACCTGGGGATCGAACCCGGGACCTCTTGATTGGCAGTCGAGCATGCGCCCTCTACGCCACCGAGGCAGTCTGGTCTATATATTAGCCAAAATATATTTGAATTCGTAAGTAGTTTAGTCCCATATGAATATGATTTGGTTTTAACTGCCCACAAATTATCCTATTTCATAGTAAACCTTTCATCATCAACCGCAAAATACGAGTAGATACTGAAAGACAAATTTATTATAGTCAACTAAGATTTTCATCATAACTACAAGATGGCTGTAACATTGTGATTAAGGCTTTCTAAACAGCTGTTAGTTACCTTTAATTAACAAGAACATTAACATTTAGATTAACGTCATTGCGATTATAATGACTTCAGTTTAATAAGTAAGTAACAACCTTTGTGACATATTTTGTGCAATGTTCAAAGGTAAGGGGACGAAACTTGTGTTTCCTATTAATTAGAAAATTAGGCAACTATAAGTCAACTTACTATAAGTCAACTCTAACTAAAAATATGCAATTTTTAGTTAGAGTTGACTTATAGTAAGGATCAGTTAGCATCTTAAAGCCTCATATACAAGAGCATACCCTATCTACGAGAAATTTGACACAATCCTGTTAAAAATTTACCGAACCGATGATTTGTATTCCGCTGTTTCCTCCGAATATAGTTAATCCATTCTATAATACCTGATATTTTTATAGTGAAGTAAACTCCCTTTCTTTTAGTTTCTCTTATAAACTCTTGGTTTTTTCATAGTAAACTTCTAAAAATCCCAGTTTTACTCGAGTGCTTAAACGTTCACTAAAAATAAATTAAGAGTTTATAATCATAAATATAATGACAGACATAGGTTACTTCATCTTCAAAATATCAGGATATAAATTTATAGAATTAGGTAATTATATTCGAAGTAAACAGGGGAATACAAAACAACGGTTTGATAAATATTCCATAGGATTGTGTAAAACTGCTAACAGGTCTGCTTTCCTGTAAAAGAGCATTTGCAACAACTTTTACTACAGAGCTGACTCTGAAATCTGGAGAATGCTAATTGTAACAACGACTTATCATACAATCGCACCTTTTTCCCAAAGGGGTAGGCAGAGATGTTCAGTAGGTACACCCACATTTAGCCAGTATGTTATTGGTAACAGGGGGCGAGTCTATTGCCATCTACCGGGCGCAGTTCCAGACTCCAGGCTGTCATAGAGACAATTCCTGTGGAAAAATCCTATATCACTTTGCCTTACCTGGGGATCGAACCCGGGACCTCATGATCGTCATTCGAGCTTGCGGCCACTACGCCATGTTCACTGTGGGTGCGTCCCGGCCGGGGGCGTACCGTATGGGACCATAACGGTCGGACCCACCGAGACAGATGCGAATTCTAGCATCCTCTTTATTGGATCACATTGTCAGGTACCTATTATATTCGTACAGGATCACTATCCCGTATAATTACTCAATTATCATAGTTCACATTTGAAATACTATGTGGGGTCAGTAATCAATCTGTAATTGATCTGTAAGCAATAAATGATGTAGAAACCTTACACATATAGGTACTTAATTTTTACCGAAAATTTAAAGCAAAAGCTTACTGCATACTGCGTGTAATATTGTAATGAGTAATCTACGAGTAGGTACATTTATTATATTATGAAATTATAATAATATATGGCTCGATGTACTAAGTGCAAAACAGCCAAAAGTAGTAATTTATTCATTATTAAAAAAAAATGTTAGATACCATAATGGAGTCACAAACGTGCAAATAATTTCCACACAAAAACTCGGCGCACGTTTCCTACTACCACAGATTGCAGACCGTACGTACAGTCCACGGGCTTTTGGTGAAAAACCTTTCAATCTAAATAATACGTTTTAAAATTACTAATTAAATAGAATTTACATACAAACTTTAAACTCGCCGATGTTATTTATGTCAATCAACTCGGGACACTTTTATCTTGAAATTTGTTCGAGAGTAGGTGTCTATTGATTAGGTGTGTATTGCTTATTGTTGTTCGAGACTAGGTGTGTATTGATTATTGAGAAGTAGCTATGTAACAGATATTTAATTTAATCTGAAGAGGAAGGCGAATAATAACTCATCTAGTTCAATAGATCATTTTCACAATTTTGGCCGCAATTCAGGAATGTAAACAACTTACATAATACTAAGATAGATAGTAAAAAGTAAAAATGCTAATTTGAGTAGGTTGCAATTTAATTGAGTTTGTTGTGAATTTAGAATGGACATTGACACTATGATCTAGGTGGACAACTTTCTGGTAATAATTAAAAATTAATAGATAATCTGGCGACATACTAGTCCATACTAATAAAGAAAAAATACCCACATTTTTAACCATTTCCGACGTCAGTGGGGTCAGATGGGAATTTTATTCCTGAACCCATTTGATTTCTTGATTCCATATCCAATAAGATAGTCATAAGACTTAGTCCCATAGTAAACACACCCACACTTCGCCAGTTTGTTATTAGTCCCATGTAATAGGGGGCGAGCCTAATGCCATCTGCCGGGCGCAGTTCTAGACTCAGTAGAGATAATTCATGGCTCTCATATAGATAATTTTCGTAATGGAAATATCCAATAACTCGTTGACTGACCTGGGGATCGAATTTTTTTTATGATAGTGTGTGACAAGACGAGCAAATCAGGTGCCTGATGGGCCAGGTGCATCATGATTGCCCATATCAGATAACAGTGCCACCCAGTGTTTTAAAATTTATAATTCTGCGTTGCATTGCAATGCGCCTTAACAGGCGACAAGACGACAGGGTAACCCCTGAGATATTAGTTGTTAATACTCGTCATGCCCAGTAATTTTGCTGGTAACATTGCCCTTCAGACCGGAACACAGTAATGTTTTCACATTACTGCTTGGCGGATGAATAACTGGCAAAGGTGTGGTACTTCCCCAGACGGCCCCCTGCAAAAGAGGCCTACCACTACAAGCCACTACAGCTACTAGCTTATGCCCACTACGCTACCGAGGCAGTCATAAAGATATAATATAATAGAAATACTACTAAAGACTTAAAACTGAACGTATTTTATATACAATAGGCTAACGTAAGACTAACTGTCACTGAGCGCAATTATGTTGTCATATTAAACATACTTAAACATATAGTTTTAACATTCCCACTTTTACGAGACAAAGATAGCTATGCGTCTTGCACTGAAAAGTTGTCACAAAACTCATCTGCAACTTTTATACTTGATTTTAATTTGAACTTTAATTTATAGGTTCTAACGAATATTTTTGAATGGGACTATGTTTCCGCTAGTTATGCTCTGATTCTTGAGAAAATGATGTACATTATAAGTTATAACAATTGGATGTAATGTAATGTTTAGCACATACGTTTGACAATATTACACTTGAGAGTAATATCTGTGAATACGTCAGATATTATAATTTACGCAAGATTTTGGCTATTTACTCTAATTGGGTGGATATTCCACCCAATGTTAAATTCCTTTCTAATACCAAGAGTAATTGATTAATTCTTGATTAATATTCTATTCCTAACGCATACCACTAATAAACGAATCAAAAAATATGAGGTAATGTCGGTATTAAAAATGCTTTGAAATTTGTTTAAAGTGATGTCACATAGGTAGTGTTTATTTATTCTTGATAAGTCTTATCAAACACTAGGAAAACTTTTGATTCATTATCACAATAAAAAAAATATTTTTGTTTAGATGTCATTGTTCAGGTTATACAAGATATCAAACTCAAACTCAAACAGATTTATTCAAATAGGTCATAATCTGACACTTTTGCACGTCAATGAAGATAAACAGTACTGAGTCTACCGTGCGTATATATATAGTTATATATTATAATATTTAGGTATATTATGCGATAGTTAATTAATACGAGTATCTTCTGCGCCCTCTCTTTAAAAAGGCATAACTTGGTAGCTGGCTTATTATATATAGTCCATCAAAATATTAATTAAGCTTTAAACCAATACCTTAGAATCATGCAACTAAGCTTTATTGACAAGTCAATAGTATTTTAAAAGATGTTACAATACGGTGTACAATAATACTTAATTGCTTTATATGTCCTGATGTGGGAAATTATTTCCTATTTCTTCATATCTGTGTATTTTCATTTTGTATGGATGACGTTATTGTAGCGGAGAAAAATTTAGCAATCAATGCGCGAGCAGTTGCTGCGAATACATCGAAAATTTGTGAGAATACGCAAGCACGATGGAAATTTAAAATTTTTAGGAATTAATGCGCGGGAAGCTTACTGAAATAAGAGGATTAAAAAGCGATAGAGTATTTGATTTTACAATGAAGAAAGTGATCACTAGGAATTTATGTACGTTTTTTTTGCCCAGGGGATTAATAAGTTGAAGTGGCAATAGGCAGGGCGAATAACACGTTATATTGATGGCTGATGGGTCTGTAATGTTTTGAATAGAGACCACGCACAAGGTGGACAGACGATCTACTGCCTGCTGCCCGTTCAAAGGAATTGCTCCACTTTTCGAAGTAAGGGCGGATTGCTAATTCAAATAATTATAGATCTCTCGATAGTCAATAACCTCGCGTGGCCGCTGACGGGCCGGACGTAAGAAAGGATGCTGTGGGTTAGATAACAGTGAATGTGGTACTCCTTGCACAACGCTACCGATCGCCGACACCGAATCATGCCGCATATTGCATTTTAGGATTTTCCTTGAGAATATAGTGTTTTAACATTATTTTATTTATGTAAATCCCAATATCACTCTTACTGCATTAAAGATCCCCGCGGTTTCCGCTGAGTATACCCTCAGCAACCTACATTGTCAGATTATTTCAGATTGTTTCTCCATTCAACCTTACATTCTAATTTAATATAAAATTTGTTATGATACCTAACCTACTATTACTTCATTTACGTAACGAAGCGGTTAAGACTTGGTATAGACCAGCAGAGTATTTAGGGGGAATAGCTGCTTAGACCTTATTGTCACAGGAGCAAGACTTCGCGGTAGGCCGAAGAGAAGGGACGACATGGGACGATGTGGCAATGATCTCTCCGACGAGGACACACAAGATCGAGCGAAGTGTAGGAGAAATAGCTGGAAAGCAGACTCTGTCTATAGCCGGGAAAATTGCTAGGGTAAAGATGGTACATTTTCTTCATCTTAGCTATAGAACGTCCACTTCTGAACATAGGCTTCCCCCATAGATTTCCATCCAGTCCGATTGTAAGCGGCCCACCTCCAGTGTGTTCCTGCCGCCCTTATCAGATCGTCTGTCCCTTATGGGTGGACGTCCTACGCTGCGCATGCCAGTTCGGAGAATTTTACAGCCCCATCGACCATCAGTTCTACGTGCTATGTGCCGCCCATTGCCACTTCAACTTACTAATCCGCTGGGCTATGTCGGTACTACCTACTATTAAATTATATCCATTATCAAATCCGGTATACTTGGGTTCAACTCTCTATACAGAGTTAGTACATATTTAGGCGCCACCGTTTTTCAGAGGGTACATTTTACTGTAGGCCGGTTGCCGTATAACAGATAAATGAGGGCAGTCGTTAGGTCTTGTCATAGCCCTTTAAAAATCTTGGTGACCTGGATTTCCGGAATTAGGATAGGTTGATCACACACACAACCCTTATTGAATTGACTCGAGCATAATAATAACACAGAATAAATAATTATAAGTATATATTAATTTTAAATGTATTAATATTAAAAATAAGATTTTAATTACATAGGTGAAAAGGGGGCGTCCAAAAAGGACATGGGTGAACTGTGATAGAAGGCTAACGAGAAGAGAGATTTGAGATTTTTGCTTAGAATCTAAGGAAGCTAGGCCCAGAAAACCTAACACTGTCTATCCTATATTACCGGGAAGAGAATGTTATTCGCATTATTATTCCAAAACATAGTAGCCTACTTATTATCGTCGATTAATTTATAATTTGATTTGAATAAAGTGGAGTTTCGTACTAAGTATTTTTAATGGCGACGCACGTTCCAATTTTAGTAGAACATTTGCTTAATTTACTATAAATAATGGCGATGCTAAAAATATGATTTATACTCATTTGAAAATCTTATTATTAAGCCTAGCATGCAAAAACAAAATTATAATGTAGCTAGGTCACGTGGCCCTAAGACCAACAATTTTCAATTGAAGTAATATTTTCAGTATGAAGTAGAATGAGTCTATACAATAATATTATACTATAATGGATATAATATATTAAGATATATTTCGTAATGAACGCATGTAAAATTGGTTTCTTTAGACGTCCACTAGACAAAATGAAGGCCTATGTTTTAAAAGGACATACTAGAACCGACAAATATACAATATCTACAATATCATATCAATCAACCTAAACAACTTGCAAAAGGAAGAACATAGAAATTCGCAATAAAATTCAACTTCACATACTAACTTGCCGATCAGCTGATCCGTTTTGTATAGGATTTTGTGTAGACGAAATTTTGTAACGCGAAGTTAGGAAATCTTTCTTTTGAAAGTTATTCAGTTTGATAGCTATCGCGTTAAGTATTATTATCCCTTTTTTAACACGTTGTACTCGCATATAGTCCATCTGAAATATTATATAATATCTAACTGTCCCGTGATTTTATCCATTGTTACTTCAGCATCTGGTTTTTTTTTTCAGCACAATCGGTTCAGTAATTAAGGCATGAACAGGTACTAAACGCAAACTTTTGCATGTCATATGCATTAATGCGATTGTATTAAGGAGGATGGGATTATTGAGATTTATGTCGGTTGAAAACACTGTCTTATAATAGGCGTACGCGGAGACCATTTTTTTATTAAGCTTTTAATCTAAAGGTAATGGATAGCAATTATCAGGGTCCATCTCTGAAACATATTTAGAAAAATGTATAACGTATGTCATTAAAACTTGCAATTAATAGAACCTATAACCTATAACAAATCTAATGAAACTAATAAGCAACTGGCATCAAATAAAATATATTATAACTTATGAAGTTGCGCAGCTTTACAAGAAATTATCGCCACTAATTAAAAACTGCAAGACATTGCAAACTTTTAAATAAAAAATAACAGAATATGTCGTAAACAATTATTTTTAATACGTGTATTTAATATCATGAAATTTTAAATAACTCTTCTAAAATTTGTTATGAGTGATGTATTCTTAAATAGGATGTATTATTATTATTTTTTGTCCCTATTTAGTTATTATTTTTTACCTATTTAAGAGAAAAAAACACAATAATTATCTAATTTAAGATCGGCCGACTACCCACATTTTAGTTTTATACATTAATTATTTTAGTTTCTCATGTGACATGATTTATGTCTTTTTGAGAAATTAATATATATAAACCTAACATAATGAAATTTCGGCAAAAATAATAAACACTTCAAGAGAATTTAAACATCCTTCCGTTTGGCCTAAAAACGGGAATGATAGCACCAACCGCGATAATTCACAATCACATTCAGTGGCGGGGATGCTTTAAATAAAAAGAAAATCGTCCGTCTACCTATCCGAGAGTGTCTTAGACTTTGCTGCGGTCGCACGTGAAAGTCGCGTTCGAAATTGTTTGGCGCGGTTGCGAACGTCAAAAGTCGAAACGTCAAACGTAATTTCATCCAATATTTATTGTGATTGACAGTATCAGTGGAAACGGGTTAGTGCCCTTTATAGTAGGTACTTGCTGTTTGCCGGTGTTAAGTGGGGTGATAGTGCGGTGCTAAGTGACTTTCCCCAATAGCTGGTGCGATGATGGATTCACGTAACATAAAGGTAAATGAAGAATTACTAGACTATACGACTTTATGCTTGTAACTTTTTATTACATCAATTTTAAACTCAACCGGTACAATTTGTAATGCTTTATCTGAGACGCTGTAGTTAAATCTACCGCGTAAGTATTTATTGTAATTTTTTAAAGATTTTCCTTTAAAAAAAGAGGCTTTTTTAAAAACTTCAATTAAATATGAACACGTTAATAATTCCTTATTTATTGTTAATAAATATTGGTAAAAAATTCCATTATTAAAGACTAGCTGTGACCCGCGGTTTCACCCGCGTAGTCTTCGTTCCCGTGGGAATATCGGGATAAAAAGTACCCTATGTGTTATTCCAGGGTCTAAGCTACTTACGTACCAAATTTCAGCCCAATCGGTTCAGTAGTTTTGGCGTGAAAGAGTAACAAACATCCATACATACATCCATACTTACAAACTTTCGCCTTTATAATAGTATTAGGATTAGGATTAGGATATATATACTCGCAAAATAATAAATATCATGCATAACATAGATATTTATAATATATAAATCAATTATTACCTAAAAATTGTTGAAACCATATAAAATTGCGGTTACACTATATACCTATAGGTATGTATATATAGGTATCTATATAATATAAAACTCTGACATAATTTTCCTTCCTTCCTGTTTATAACAGGAAGGTAAATTGGCATGCAAATTGTTCACAACATAATGTGAGGTAAGTAATTAAATTATTTGATTCTGAGGTAATTTAACGAAACAGATGTGGTAATCGGGATTTCTCTGCGAGATCGAATCAGAAATGATGAGATCCGTGAACGAACGAAAGTTACCGACATAGCATTGTAGTGGTAGGCCTCTTTCGCAGGGGGCCGCCTGGGGAAGTACCACACCTTTGCCAGTTATTCATCCGCCAAGCAGTAATGTGCAAACATTACTGTGTTCCGGTATGAAGGGCAATGTTACCAGCGAAATTACTGGGCATGATGAGATTCAACAACTCATATCTCAGGGTGACAGGCGCAGTGCAGTGCCGCGCAGAATTTTGAATTTTGAAACACTGGGTGGCACTGTGTCTGATATGGGCAATCATGATGCTTACCATCAGGCACCTGATTTGCTCGTCTTTTCACTCACTATCATAAAAAAAAAAAAAAAAAAAAATTGCCCAGCGGATTAGCACATAGCACATAGTTCGGAGAACTAATGGCCGATGGGGCTGCAAAGTTCTCGAATGGAATAGAGACCACGGACCGACAAGCGTAGCGAAGGACGTCCACCCACAAGGTGGACAGACGATCTGATAAAGACAGCAGGAACACTCTACATGTAGGCCACTTATAACAGGACTAGATAAAAATCTATGGGAGAGGCCTATGTTCAGCAGTGGAGTTCTATGGCTGAGATGATGAAGAACTCAGCGAGAGTCTAAAATAAAATGCAATGTGCAGAGGAATTCCCAAGCCAGTGCAAAAAGTGTTGTAAGTGTAAAAAGCACTTACATTTTTGTCTTCAGGTTTCACCGCGTCTGAGCACAATGCTTGCAGGCAAAAAGTATGAGAAGTTTATGCACATTAGACACAATAGACAAATCTATTCTTCAGCGTTAGTAAAATTGTAGGTTGTACCTATTACATAACATCACGACTTTTTCTCGAAGAGGTTGGCAGATACACCTCTGCCTCATCTCAGCCATGGGACGTCCACTGCTGAACACAGGCCTCCTCTATAGATTTCCATCTAGTCCGGTTGTAAGAAGCCTGCATCCAGTGTGATCCTTTTCTTTTTATCAGATCATCTGTCTATCTTATGGATGGACGTCCTACGCTAGGCTTGATAGGCTTGATTACGGCAAAATATTCATTCTATTAGTTTTAGTGGAGTTCACTAAATTCAACATGAATCTATAACTCTAAGGTCATCCAACTAAAGTTCTTAATTCTTTCATAAAATTTTATTTTTGTCGAAGATAGGATTTGGTAAAATATTATAGTATTATATAGACTTCGTTCCCGTGAGAATTCCGAGAATTCCTTTGCAAAGTTTTAGCTAAAATGAAATAGAGCTATACAAGAGGACTCGTTAGACCCGGCAGAGGGACATATTCGGTGAGTGGGCAGCAGGGCTCTCCGGCATCAAGTATTCCAACTACTGCGATCACCAAGCCGCACAACAAGCGTGGTGATTACGGCAAAATCCCTCTATATAATTAGTTTATTGCATTCTATGGGGGAGGCCTATGATTATTATTATATGATGTGAAGTACTAATTCTTTACTGATTATTTTATACCCAGTAAAAAAGACTATCGTTAGTTTGATGAGATTAAGCCTTAATTTAACATTCCCTCGGTACATTGATCTGCGACCCAAAAAAACACATTGTGTAACACTTGCATATTCATACCCATTGATTTTGGCAATTAAAAATTGCATATACCTAGGTTGTTGAGTGGGTACTTTCGAAACATTTAATTTTTTAGCTTAATCTGATGTTACTTCAGAAATAATACATAGCTAAAGTAGTATATAAGCTGTATATAATACACTGGATACGTTTATTCATACCTCGATACTTACCAAATGTATTTTACTGAGAACCCGATCTTTATTTGAAGTCAATTATAACTTAAATTTTCAACACTAAGTTATAAGTATTATATTAAGATCAGAATTTTTATTCCTTTAATTATAAATTGAGCACCAGTGTCCAGTAGCTTTCGATATATAATGTGCCTTCAACAAGACCTTACATCATAAAACTTTGTTATTTTAGTTTTAAAAAGACCATAAAACCGCTTTTGGGCTAAATTGCATTAATTTAGGCCAAGAGCTTTTTTATGCAAGTGCTTAATACTTAAAAACATTTCACAATTAGAGATGAGGTCAAATGCAATATCGATAATAGACACAAAATAAACCATAACGAGTTACGTCAAATTTAAAGACACATGCGGAAATAATCGGTTTTAGCTATCGTAATCCTACCCATCTCAGATGATAGGTGAATGTGATATTTTGTAACAAAGTAACAGGAGAATGTTGTTTACAAGTAACCACTTAATCTAGTTGTGTATTAGTCCAATGTTTCGTCATACGTAGAGGATATGCAAGACTTGTTTGCTTGATACTGTTACCTACTTAAAGTCTGATTAATTAATTGGTCTTTATTTTTACGCAAATCTTGTTTCGAAATGATATGATTATTAATGAATTTGCACTTTTTAGTAAATGTGATTGATGGATAATGGATATAGGAGACTTCTCATCCATCCATATGTGGAATTATTTAAGGTTACAGTGTACCTATTAATTATTGTAGAATCCTCTTAAAGGGTTTGAAACAGCTTTTTCTTGAATACAAATAATTAACGGTTTATAATCTTATTATCAGCTGTTCCATACATTTTTGTAGGCCAAGGAAACTTTTCTATGGACACTTGTTTTTTTTTTTTGCGATATCAGACTTGGTTTTATAGTAAAAGTGGTTTCAAGTAATGGCGATTTTACTCCCTTCAAAAGGATGCTGATTTTCATAGAAATTTTATATTTTTACGTAGGAATTTTTAAGAATGTTATATCCTTGTATAGCGGTTTAAATTTACACTTGTATTTACTTAGATATTAGAGATTAATAAAAAAATATTCAAAAAAAACCTAATTTATAAGTTAGTAAACAGTTTAGTAAACAAACCCCTATTATATATAACCTGTTTACAAACTATCAAAATAATGTCTAACAATTGCAATTTATGAAAAAGTAAGAGTCCATTCATCACGATAATAATGTTTGCTTCATTCAACATAGTAATCTTACATTGAAAGTGAATCCGTTTTGCTTTCTGAATACCACATACAGCGAGTGATGCGCATTCAATGCATATTATCTGATACCTATATCGAATATTGGTATATTTATTTTGTAGATAAAAAAGAAAAGTGTCGAGTCCCGTCCCTATTCATTGCAAATTAAAGCAGGAAAATTTGGGTTTGTTTCTTGAGCCACAGTCCAGAAAAGTCAGGTGCTGGAGAGCCACGATTTCGATTAAATTAATTTTATAATACCATTTTTAAGCATAAAATACCTATTTTATGTTGATTCTAGGTATTATTTTCTAACCAAATACCTACTTCGGCAAATATGGTACTCCGTGATGCGAATGGTCAAGTGACTGCCTTTTGCTTGCATCATTTTCTTATAACGTCTTCGACGTTCCTGAATGTGAGAACATTCAGGAAAAGTTAAAAAATTGATAACTAATGGCCATTCTATAGTGACGTTAACAAATAATATGGGACATATAATTTATATATAAAATAATAATAATATGGAATATGTGGAACAACAATAAAATAAACGTAGAAACAAAGTATATGAAACACGCGTATACATAATATTTCCACAATAACCCATAAACGAATGGTTTCACAAACATGTTTTTTAAAATGAATAATGATTATAATAATCCATCCTGGGTTTACCTATATTTATGATTTGTTATTTATATTCTAACAATAACCACATTGATCGGGATTTGAAATTTAATAATGATTTCATCAATCTAGGTCAAATCTTTACGTATTTGTACTTATAATTTTAATTTGGCGAGTATTAAAATACTAGCCAAAATAAATTTTAATCATTAATTATTAATGTCGCCAAACAGGGAATAATGTTAAATAATTGCTTGCTGTAAAAAAATTACCATATAAACATTGTGCAAAATAGAATAGGAAAATATAGTTATCTTGGTGAATGAATCTCTGTCTTAATTATTAAGTATTGTTCTAAATGCGGATTGTTCCACTATGCCCCACCAAGCCGCCCCACTGGTGGGGCATAGTGGAATGCTACAAATTATGTCGCGGAATATGCCCCACTAAATCCACTCGGTGGGGCGGAATCCGCGACATTAAAAACCTATGCGAGTTTTACATAATATTATTAAGAATGTACGTTTTTTTATTCTTCCTGTCAAACATAACATATTGTACCAATGTGGTACATATATATTATAATACTGTGAAATAATACATAGGAGCCGAAAAACTATGGGAAACAGTCTGTGCATAATGTTCGTTAGCGTTTCCCATAACAGACCCTTTTCCATTTGGTAGGCGTTTTGAGGGGCGCAGATGGTATTTGCGTGCAATCGTCATTCACACAGAGGTATGGCCCATCGTGGCCACGGGCTTGAACAGCCTTCATGCACCGGACATCGAGGGAAGGAAAGTGTACCATGATTTCAGTCTGTATTTACTCTAGTTAATGAGTATATAGGTAGGGTAATTATGCATAGCGCACCGTTGCTCTGTTAATTATCTTATTAACGGGTTCAATTAATTACTAAGCTGGGGCTTATTATAGAGGCTTTTGATGGCTGTGTAAGGCTTTAATAGTTTTATAGCAGCTTAAATCTAATCGAAAACGTTCTAAACTCATCAGCTGACTCGTTGGTTCAGTTACTGTTGTAACTCTGCCTTCTAAGTTGCATGTTACCTTATCTATCCAATTAAGTGCGTATCAACGCCTACAGAACAAGGGACGGGCGTGAACAGAAAGCGCAAGATCCGCGTACGCAGTCAGTATTCCATACGTTAATTCGTATTCGGTCGAAGAATGCTCAGGCGATGTCGGCCAAACTTGGACGATCGAATCAAACACGTAAAGAACAAAACGTACGCAGAACCAAAAAACTGATCGTTTTGGGCGTCATCTAACGATAACGGTTGTGTTTGTAATCTGAGTTTTGGCCGAGAAAATTCGGCAGATGCGATGAAGGCTTTGATACAAGCCGCGTGACCCACTTTGCGTTCCTTTCTGCGTTGACCTTATCTTATGTAGAGATTGAATTGCCTCCTGTTGCACAATTTATTATTTATTTTATGCTATTATCAACTGCTTTATCGTCATCCGTCATTCCGTTCGCGCAAATTAGTCATGAGTTTAATGGCTAAAGGAAAACCCCTGTAGATAATAATAATAGGTATTATATTTTATAATTATTAAGTAGGAATAGTATTCTACCAACAATTTTGACAATATTACGTCACCAAACCACATGGCTCGATGCTGTAACTTTGATAGGGTGTTGATAGCGTGTGTCAATGGAATTGTTTTCTTTGCAAAATTAGTAAGCTCATGGGCTAATTTATGCCATTTTCATTACCATACATCGTTCCATTGACATCCTATGAACATTCAATTATTGAGACCCTCAACCAACAATTCAACCCAAGTTACATAATCGAGCCCAGGTATTTATGAAACAATGCAACCGAATCCTTAACGGAACTTTGTAATAAAAATTGAAAAGGAAATAGATACTAGGTACCGTCAGAGCATGTCATTTGTACGGTTGGCTAAACATGGATAACTAGACGCTTGACGAGTGCCGCCCTCTGGTGTTGATGTTTCATAACTGTAATCATATTTAACTAAACTATAACTTGTCTAGGAAACACGTTTGAAATGCGGACGTGACAAAAGGTAAACACATCCTACTATTCCTTCTAATATGCGAAAGTTTCTGAGGATGGATGGATGGATGTTTGTTACTCTTTCACGCAAACACTACTGAACTAATTGGGCTGAAATTCAGTAATGTAGGTAGTTGAGACCCTGGAATAACACATAGGGTACTTTTTTTAAACGATATTTTTTTTTTGTTTTTTGTTTAACATTACCACTTTTGTTTTATTAACGCATTATTTATGAAAAGGATTGCTGACTTGTAAATGGGTAGTTCCCTGTTTTGTCACATTTACCGATTGTCGAACAAATTCAAAGTTAGGTCGATGGATTATGTTTGAGAATTGGCCCCCTCAGCAGGGAAACCAGAGTTTGTATATACGAGTACAATAATACATCATAAACCCATAAACCCATACAATAATACATGATATTGTAGTGGTAGGCCTCTCTTGCAGGGGGCCGCCTGGGGAAGAACCACACCTTTGCCAGTTATTCATCCGCCAAGCAGTAATGTGCAAACATTACTGTGTTCCGGTCTGAAGGGCAATGTTACCAGCGAAATTACTGAGCATGACGAGTTTCAACATATAATATCTCAGGATGACAGGAGCAGTACAGCCCGCGCAGAATTCAGAATTTTAAAACACTGGGTAGCACTGTGTCTGTTATGGGCAATCATGATGCTTACCATCAGGCACATGATTGGCTCGTCCTGTCTCTCAATATCTTAAAAAATAAATCCACGGGAATGAAGGCTACGCTGGTTAATACCAAGTTCCATTGGCACGCATTTAGGGTTCACTAAATAAATGTAGAGTTTGTAAACACAGGTTAGAGGCACAGTCGAGAGTGGAGACCTTCTTATGAATTACTTTTTATATACTTACTTATCATAATAATTATTGTTTTAGAAGGTTTCTATTTATTTTATGTAGGTATTTAGTATAATTTAGTTTCTCATCTCAACACGGACACGCTCTATAAATGCATGAATAATTTGCATGCCCTCTTACTTTGTACGGCAAAAGTCATGTTTCACATTTTTTGTATCTAAAAAGAAAATATTATATTTTGAAACTAGTGTAAACCAAGCAAGCAGCTTTGCCCGCTCGAACGAAATATGGTAATTTTATACTAAAACTTTGACGCCCTTTTTGAACCCTTAAAACTGTGCATTTTCAAAAATCCTTTCTTTTATACGTCCAAACAACGAAAAGAACCTACATTACAAGTTTTAAGTCTCTAGGATGAGTGGTTTGGGCTCTGCGTTGCATGTCAGTGAGTCATTTAGGATTTTAAAATATATTAATACTATAGAGATAATGATTAAGTTCTACCTCTTTTTTTGATAAGCTTAATCAATTATTAAATAAGTATGTCAAAGATAGTAGAGAATATACTTAAGTCATGAGTTAAATTATCATTGTAAGTAATTGGCAGGGATTTTTCTTAACGCGAACAAATTGCGAACATAGATATTAGGTAAGGTGTACAATTACTTAGTATAGTAGGTTTTGTAATGGGGCAAAAATCATAGGTCAAGGGGCGTAAGATCCAATGATTACATCAAATAAATTAATGGCCAAAGGCTACATATTTAAGTGCGATTTAAGTGAAAGTATAAAAATCCGGGTGAACGGACTCTATGATCCATTCCCAATGTAAACAAATTAGACAGGTGTTAAAATGCAGTTAAAATTACTTTGTTAAATATACAGCATTACACATTAACGCGACTACTTCCCATCATGAGGTCCCGAGTTCGATTCCCGGATCAAGCAAAGTGTTGTTGGATTTTTCCATTAGGGATTTTGTCAATGACAGCACACCCCGGACACGACTCAATTTTCAACAAAAGTCGCGATATAAATTACTACTACACACATGGAGTTCCGTAAATTAAAATATTAAATTAGATTTTTTTTTTTTTAAAGTGTACGTTTTTAATTGAATGCACACTGTATTTAACATTTTTATAAAACTGTGAATAACCAAACTGGGCCATGACATTAGCGTTATTCTTATTATAATTTTATTATGATTATTACTTCTCAAAATAAAGATATAAAATATATATTAAATTAAGATGTTTATATCGATATCGACATGCAATGCGCTACCTACATACGTTTTTAACGGCAATAAGTCACGGTTTTGCACCATTGTTAATATATCATAAAGATTAATATAAACAAAGTTAATTTAATTACTGGGCATGACGAGTTTCAACAACTAATTTCTCAGGGTGACAGGCACAGTGCAGTGCCGCGCAGAATTTTAAATTTTTTAAATACTGGGTGGCACTGTGTCTGATATGGGCAATCATGATGCTTAACATCAGGCACCTGATTTGCTCGTCCTGTCGCTCATTATCATAAAAAAACTGAACCTAATTATACGCTGACGCTGTTTGTTGAGCAGTGGTTATTCTTCCTTTGATTCACTGCCCTTATTTTGGTAATCAGCCTTATAGCCTATATTATAATTACAAAGTTTATAATAGTTTCACTTGACCTGTCTGTTAATTAAATGTTTTTTATTTATATATTATTTGTTAAAGTGGCCACTGACATGATCATAATTTATTCGATACATCGAATAAGCACGTTACTGGTTTGAATATTTGGTATGTCAGTAGTCAGTACAGCAAGCCGAGCAGATTCACATAATCCTATTCACATCGAGCAAATGCTCAAGTCAGTCGCCACCTTTAGGATCAAATTAAGTAATTTTTTTGCCTCTTTCCTGTTGACAGTTTTTTACGTATTGCTTTTTAAAATAAACGCCACTGCAGCGACCGCAGATAGCGGAAGGTGCGTGTGACGTCATCAGCCGGAGCGAACTTTCGCTTTTCACTGCCAAGGCTCGCTTACCAGACCGCCTGCATAATATTATAAATATGTATAGGTATACAAACAACATCGCACTTATAGGTAGATCCCACTAGTTTAGCCATGCGAAAGTTTGTGTATGTTTATGTAAGTCCGTTACTGCTTTAAAATTACTGAACTAATTTGACTGAGACTTTAAAGAATTAGGCAATAAACATATAATGTTAAAGACTGCCACTGAATTAATATTGGGGAACTGAAATTACTTCATGATACCTAAATAATTATTTGTAGTGATTTAATAAATTATTAAATTTATTTATTTAAATTCATTTATATATAAATTTTGTCACAATATGACACTTATGCAAGTAACGGAATATAAAGAGAATGGATTATGGGCCGAATGTGGCATGGGACGAAGGCAGACATTTGTATTTGGGCCGAACTTCCGCGGGACGAATATGGTATAAATCGTAATGATTCTACCGTGCGTTCGGAAAGATACCTCTAGTACATCCGAGTCTTTTAATTCTTCTTGCATTCCGCGAGAAGGTAATTCTTGGCATTATATTCTCAATAGAAGACGTACTTTATTTATTTTAATATGTATTATTGTCCTACTTCCTTTACAACTGGAATATCTATTCTAAGACGTCTACAAGACCCACTTACGTAGTTCATAGGTGTAATACATTGTATTAGTACATAAGGTGCGTTAGTTTCTGAATTGCTTACGTTAAGACTTAGCTCTTGTTATAAGAATTTAATTAATTTGACGTCACGACATAGGAAAACAGGAAATCTTTGTATTGTTTTGTGTTCTGCATGGGATTTATTATTTTTGTAACAATAGTTACTGTGAAAAACTTTGTCATTAGCCTGCAGACTGATAAACATAGACTCCTTGGAACGCTAAAGACTGAAACTCTTTTTCCCCCGGGGAAAAAGTAGTAGCTTTACATTATATTTATTTGTAGTGTTAGGTCTCGTTTCGAGGAGTCTACATTCGTTCGTTTGGAAGGTGCCGCGTGGTGGCTATGCAGAAGTTTCTAAGCATCTTTGTCCTCTATGTACTGATTGACTTTATAATTGGATTCAATGTTTGCATAAAGTTTGAAGTCAAACGATGCAATGAAAACTAGCCAACTTTTTCCCGCATAACGGCACATATTGGCGATTTTTTTTTTCATGCTAAAATACATTATTATATCCGCGTTTCTTAGTTGAATTGTCTATGGATTGAATAAACTATAACTAATTACAGTTTTTCCTAGTAATCATAAAGTTAATATTTTAATTATAATATACGCCTAAGTAATTAAGAAACGGAACCTGTATTTATAGATAAATTATGAAGAAGTAGGTTAATTAATACAGCAGCAAATAGGGCATCTTCTGACTATTATAAGATTCCTTCAGGCGTGTCGACGAAAAGGCAACTTTGCATTAAATATTAGGCATAATATATCTGCTAATATAGTTGTAACTGTCTATCTATATATCGCTAAAGTATTCTTCGATTTTTTAAAGATAAAGCGTTTTTGCATATTATAAAAAAAACTAGCGACCCGTCCTCGCTTGGCTCCGGGTAAAGAATAATAACTATGAGGGTACCTATACTGGGTACCTATATATATCAAGTTATATATATCAAGCTTTTATATTATTATGAACAAGGTAGAGTGCCTTTATTGAAAAAAAAAAAGACTAAACAATAGAGATACCTACTTACTATCTACCATAACTAAATACACTATACCATAGAACACTTCGAAAATCCACAGGCCGACATGTCAGCCTACAGAAAATCCAAGTGCTCTAAAACCACTGTCAGAAAGCAGCGTACCCAAGATACTGGCGGCATTGACACGTTGAATAGCAATGCTTATACGTTGAGCCAGATAAACGCCAGCATTTTGATCACGCGTCGCCTCGACCAAGCGCTAGCTTTTTGTTTAGTTATCTTTGTAGATAACTCTTGACATTGTACATCATTGTATTGAGATTTGAGATTTATAATTAGTAGTTCAGTAGGATGTATATGGACGACACAAACATTTATAAAACCTCGAACAAAATGCACGTAATTTTGAGTGTAAAAAAAAAAAAATGTCCGGGTATAATTAGATTTGATAGATTCAAGACAATAATAGATTTGATAATATTTCTTGAAATCTCAGAAAACACTACTTGAATTTAATGAAGACTTAAAAGGCAATAACTTTTACTTAGAAGATCAATAACAATCTTGTAGCATGTATGCGAACTGGTGTTTTATTGTCTATGCTCTATAGTTTATAGCCTCCCACGTGAGTTAATAGCACTTTCTTTTACATTGACGCGATTCATTTGTATAACTGACGTATATAATACAAATTACCCATGATGCCACATATTCTAGAAAATTTGATCCCTTCATCATTATCCATAGCTTACCACATTGCACTGCTAGGTATAGACTTCCTTAATATTAAGCTACTTGATCCTGTCCTTCACAAGCCGTGTCCAGATGCGACCCGCGCCACATTTGCTGTCGTCCGACCAACGTTGATCCTTCGATAACGTGATCTCGCTTAATCTACTCGCTTACATCTGGAGCTACCGTGCTTCCGAAGGCGTAAAGCCTAACTGCTGTCATAGACGATATTAATTGTAAAGAACTCCATTTTAGTTACTTCTGCACCTTGGTCATTTCGATCTCAGACCGACTCAAACAAATTTTTGTCACTCCTCTTGCTCCATAAGACCGTCATTGTTGCGTACCAGAGCGGGGCTAAAATAGCTTTTCAACCTATAGGGGATAAAGTCAATTTCTATTTTTTTGTCTGTTTCCAACCAGAATATATTTTTTTGTGCCGCACGTATTAGAATACTCGCCAAAATGTTTTGATGAAATTATTTTTTTATTTTCTAAAGTAGAGTGTTACAGAAGACGCTAAAACCATTATAACTTGTTTCTATAATTTACTCCATTTACCAAAATAAACTATTAAAGCACGTTCGTGAATTAACTGTATCAAGGCGGTGTTAACAGCTAATCCAGGGTTGAATAACTAATTTATCTTTCGCCATCAACATTTGGGATAACCCTTAACATTTTAATTACCTATATAACCCTGTGTTTATAAACTCTACGTTTATTTATTGCAAGTGGATCTCAAAGGTTATGGGCCTTTCTACTTTTATTTCATTTACAGACTGACGGAACTGCTTGTTTACGATTAATGGTGAAGATGTGCACGATAATGGCGCTGTATTCACCGCTCGTTCAGATATAATCTTTCTATTATATAGCAATCATGTATTACGTTACAATAGAGGTGATTCAACTCTGCTTTTGCTTGTATGAGAGATGTATGGTGGTTGACAATGTATGAAATGATTAGAGATTTATGTTTGGTGCTATTGTTTTTTCATCAAGCAACCAGTCCTTAAAATTGTTGTTACGTAGGTTATGTTCTTTTTCTCAATGTCTCAGCTAAACTAGATCGAAATTACATTACTTTAGCATAATAGAAATATTAAATAACTCGGCCGCGTCAGCTGAGTCTTTTGTTTTTTTTTTTCTAGCTAATACTTATTGGCGACTTTTGACTAGTAAATAAAGTTCAGCTAAAACAAAATCATCTGTATCAACAAAACACTTTGCTTATATTATGTAAATTCCAACATCACCTCATTTTTATCACTAGCGTGTTTATTAAGGCGCATCAAAGGAACTAGAACATGGAGCAATGGAAGTACTTTGTGGAGGTCTTTGGCTGGCAGAGACTGTATCCATTCCTGGGTGTGGAATGTGATACATCGCCCTTTCCGGTCCTATGCAAGTCTCATCCAGCTATTTCCGACAAAGACATTTTCGGGACAGTATTCATCGTCTTCCTTATGCTCTTACCCCAAATTAGTTGGGGTCGGCACAACGTTTTCATCCACCATCCCAGTCTATCAACTGCATTCAATCCTTTTTCACGAATATCCTCGTTCACAATGAAATACCTAATGTTATTTATCTCTTGTTTCAGTTATGGCTGTGCGTAGCGTGTCTGGCAGTGACAATGGCAGCTCCGCCTCGGCCAGAGTTATACCTGGACATAATTGACATGGCCGCCATCAGTCGGATGTCACCGCAGCAGCTCGAGAACTTAGCTGAAGGGCTGGCGGCAGAGGAAATTATGAGGTAGGATTTTCCTTTACTTATTTGTGATAACCACCGACGGGAAGTACCCGTTGGCCTAGCAAAGGTTTTAAGCAAGAAACCGTAGACTTGAGTTGTTGATATGAGTTTCAATTTGATACGTCAACGCATTCCCGAGAAAAAGGGACTTGACAGACGGACACACAACGAAGTTATCCTGAAAGGGTTACTTTTCCTTTTTGAGGTACTGATCCCTTAAAAGATACATATTGTACCTTTACCTTTATTATAATTGATTTACCTAATGTTAAATAGCATATCTGGAATTTAAGTAAGCGAGAGAAGAGTTTAGCGTGAACTTATTCCATATTCCATCGGTAAATCCAAAATGTACCAATTAATAAAATTGCAATGCTTGTTGCAGTACGTAGAGGAAATTGTATTACGTTATGTCGTTATGAAATCAATTAATGAATTCTACGTATACACTGATATACTTATTATAAAATCGGGAACAACGGGCACAAGGAAAATGTATGCATAAAATGTAAAATACGTCACAAATTATGATTACTAGAACTCTTATGATGTCGATAAAATACTTAGAATGCGATAACAATTATTCTTAATCCGAGCATTATTCTCGCGAATTTGCACCCGTTGAAATTTCGGTAACTCCTTTCTTATTCCTTTTTTTCATCCTAAAATAGATGAGTAAGTGTGTCATCCTGTCAGCAGTTTAGTTTTTAAATATATAAGAAGAATAAATAAAAGTCATATGATTTTTTTAATTCCTCTTGTTCAAAAAGTCCGTGATTGTTCCACACCAGATCAGAGAGATTGTGTGCCAGAGCCGGACTAAAATAACTTTTCAATTTTCAACTTCTTATGATAAAGTAAATTTCTTTCTTTTTTGTTTGCTACCAACGAGTTTATATTTTTTGGTGTCGCACGTATAAGAAATTAGCCAAAATATTTTGATGAACTTAATAATTTTATTTTCTAACAATCGTAGGATAAGTAGAGTGTAACACACGGCGCTAAAACCCATTAAACTCGGTTTCCATTTATTTAGATCAACAGCCTCGTATACAAGGGGTCTCTTTAGTCCCTTGTAACAATCTACTATTTAATAATGTTCTCGGAGCTATCTACAAGTACCACCTAAATATGAATGTAGAGCATAAACATTATTACGCAAATAATAAAATAAAGACTTGGTACAAAAACAATTAGTCTAAACATTAAGCAGGAATAACGTTTGTTTTTATTAGGATACTAACTTTAATTATGTTTAATGTGTTAATGTTTGTTAACGTAGGCAAAGTATGTTTACTTGCAATTAAATTATAATAAGACATTAACACGATTTTTTGTGTTTCAGTGCATGCTCTAGAAAAATTATTACTCAAACCTATTCTAATTACTATTAATGAGTATAATTACTCATTATACCTACACATTGTACTTACTCAGTACTACCTACATTTTGAAATTTTAGGCGTAAAGCTCATAGCGCACGCGAGCACTTGATATCCTCATATCTAATATGTGCACTCGCTATTTTCACCAATTGCGAGCCTGCAACTTTGACTAGATCATTGGACTATTCTTAGGGTACCGTATCTCAAAACGGAAAGAGGAACCCTTATAGGATCACTTTGTTGTCTGTCTGTCTGTCAAGATACTTTTTCACCGGAACGCGTAGAGGTATCAAGTTGAAATTTATATGAACTACTCAGATCTGCGGTCCTTTGTGGCTGTAAAAAGAACATACTTCTAAGTTAACGCAATCAAAAGTTATGGCCATTTTACTGCATATTTCCATACTTTGCGCAAGGGACTAAAAGGTCCTCCTCCATGTTTGCTGTAGTTTGCAACTAGATGGCGCTGTTTGTTCTTAGTAGGCGGATTTTTTGAGATTGAAAGCGTTTTGTCCAGGTATTTAGGTATGGAACCCTACACTATGCATACATACGTATGCCTTTACGATTTATTTTAAATTATTTACCAAAATTTCCCTTTGTCCAGGACAAAAAGATCATCAGTAGCATCACTGACGTCGGCGGTGGCTGCTAAAGCACAATCAGGTCTGCAGAGCAAGCTGGGTCTCCTGGGACAAGCTTCTGCCTTCATCTCCTCGGCTTCTAGCAAGTCTGGCGACGAACACCATGTATATTCTTATGAGCCGGTACAATTGCCATTCTTTATAATATTTGTATTGGTGTTTTACAGTCAGTAGAAGGCTTGGTAAAGATTTTCATGAATTTGCGTACCTATAATAGTATATATATCCTATATAATACCTACCTCAGTCATGGATACAAATTAAAAATGTTTTTTTTGACCTTTTCATTTTAACCAAGTGCTTGAAACACATGTGATTAGCCCATCTGGTCCAGATGGTGAAAGATCCATTTCATGAAGATGTGTATATTATTACAAGGCATTAATAATTTAAATAATCGTCAAGTCCATATATTTTTAGCAATGTTAAAAACTACAGGGAACCTCCTTGTCTCTTTGTTACGGTCATACAAGAGGGGTGTGTTTAAGACCTAAGTCCTTTAAATTCATAGTAATATTATAAATCCATCAAGACCGCTATCTGTTTAAAACAGCGCGGCTTTTAAGTACTAATTTGACCCTACTGATCAACGACCGTTAACAGACGTTAAATTTTGTGAGCTCTAGTTTGAATGGTCTACTTAGGGTGTAGAACTAAAAATATTTCTTTGTCATAGCACCACGACGAGAAATATGACTACTGGGGTCTGAAGAAGTCCATCCTGCACACGCTCTTCCAAGCGGTGAAAGCAATAACCGGCGGAGTGACGATCCTCAAGGGTCAACTGATCAAAGGCGGTGGAGCCCTAGCTTCCAGCCTGGGGAAGGTCATCGCTGGAAAGGGAGACGTCGTCAGTAACCTTGGAAAGAAGATTGTGAGCTCAGCTGCCTTGTCTGAGAAAAACCATGGTAAGTGATTTTGGATTTACCAGTCCGTGTCTATTTAATAAAATATTATAAAAGCAGATGTTTAATTAAAATAATAAAGGTACATCAAAAAACTAACACTGTATAATATTAAACGTTATATAGGTAAGGACGTCCGTTACTTGCGTTCTGGTAACGATCTGTGTCATATCAAAAGCAGATTTCAAGATCCCGATTTGGGATATATTTTGTACCCTCTCATCATCACCATCGTCATCATCATCTCTGATTTCTGAGTCAATCTCGCATAGCTTGTTGCGATATTTTCTCTCTACCCTCTAAAAATACAAACTATATAGAAAGGCTCTAATTACACTCGAAAATTAATTGGTACCTGAATATTCCATAATTTGTGGCTTAAATAAGCACGCTGATACATTAGTAGTTGGGAATTCACTTCGTTGAATCGTCATAGTAATATCAAGATCAACCATCATTGAACAGGATAGTACGTAAGTTAACGGTCGACCTTGACCAGGAAAGCGATGTGCCAAATTATGCGTAAAAATTGTCCTGCTTTCGGTATCCGTGTTACGTAATATTTTGTGGGTGACAGTTTAATTTACATATTAGGTAATAGTTACACAATATTAACGGGGACAGTAATAAATTGTCAAAGAAATTTGAATAAGGGCTGCGTTATGAGGAACTTTATTCTATGGTTTGAGTTCAACAGGAAGGTCAACTGCTTAATATATTCCTTTTACTGTCGTTCCGGTGTCCCATACACCGGAACGACATTCTCATTTATTACGTTTCCATGCAAGCATTAACCATTAATCAAAATTGGATTATGAGTTAAATTGACATATGACTTAGTCATAAAATTCGCTGCACTTATTTTCTTTTCATGCAGTTCATTAGTCTTTTAAGGACTCCCTTTACCTTCATTTCCGCATACGTTGATCTCTATAATCTTCTCTCAATTCTCCATTATATGTGATAACTGTGACGAATTTACTTTCAATGCATGTTTCGTGGCGAATTTACTTTGTGACAAATCGACAATAACCCAGCAATTTATACTAATATTTCAGGTAGTCCAGTTTATGGCCCGCCTCCCGCGCACTTAGAATATCACACTCCTACAGTATACGGCGCGCCCACCTCATCAGCGGTGATCACCACACAGTACACCGGCCACGCCAGCATAGGTGAACACTCTGGCCCGTCATATGCTCCTACTGGATACTCCGCACATAAGTTCGCTTCTTCGCTGGACGGTAAGACATAAAAACATACATACATAGACCAAAAACTTTGGGAGTAATCTCGTGGTTCAGTGACGTGGTTAGGAAGAAGTAGGTAGTCATTGTCAACACACTCACTGGACGAGACTCAATTTTAATTTTCAATACAAAACACTTCAATACAAATACAAAAATGACAGCCTCGTTGGCTCAGATGGTGATGGAACTCTGCTTTCTGTGCCGCAGGCCCCGGGTTCGATCCCTGGCCAGGTCAAACATTTGTGTGCATGAACATGTCTGTTTGATCTGTGTCTGGGTGTTATAAGCTTATATAAGTATGTATATCAGTCATCTGGTTACCATATTACAGGCTTCTAGCCTAGTTTGGGACCAGATGACCGTGTGTGGAAGTTGTCCCATATTATATTATATTTATTAAAAAAATGACATTATGTCTGTTACAATTACTCATTATATTGCCAAGTGCTTAAACATTTTGAAGATCAGTTTTGTTGAGATTTTCGAAACTGTGTTTTTAAGCAATTAATTCTACCGTTATACTTAGGTTTCATTATTGGTAAAATATTGTGTTTTGATGTTAAACTTAGATGCTAGTAGACAGCAATAGAAATTAGGTACTGGGAATATGATATTACCCGACAGCTTAAGTACTTCTAAGGGTTACGATTGCACTGCAGTGATTGCAGTTTGCACGATTGCACTGCGTAGAACTTAAGCACCTTACATATTTATTGTTAGTAACACTACTGTAATGACTATTAAACAAATTTATTTATTATCAATATAATATTACCATCAAGTTTACAAAAACAACATTAAATTGATTGCTGCGATTCGCGAACAAAGTAAACTGCACACTCACGCGCAAGTCTACATAAACAAAATGAGTAAAAATGAACGAGACGTGCCACTTACCTACGAGTTAAAGTGTAACGGCCTGTAAAAGTTACGTAATCGAGAGGATTAACAAACTGGAAAGACCTACCGATTGCGCAACGAGTGACAAACTTTGTCGGAAAGATGACATGGAACTATTTGCTATTATCCTAATATATGTAGGCAGAGGGTCCTAAAATTCTTTGGACACACAGTCAGGAGAGACCCAGATCGCCTGGAAAGGTTGATCATCACTGGCTGTGTTGAGGGTAAGAGAGGCAGAGGGCGCTCACCTACAAGATGGACACACACAACGCAGGACGCTACGGGGACTACCCTGCAAGCATCTATACAGATGGCGCAGGACAGGAATGTCTGGAAGGAGATGGTGGCAAGGATGTTGACGCACCGTAATCACGTCCCTCAGTCATGAAGTCACGACTAAGAAGAATATATTTTATATGGTATAAAATGCAACAATAGTGCCCATTATAATATTATCTAGCTGTTAAAAGCAAGCCGAAGTAGCGCTGCGCTGGCTCAACGTCGTAAGGGATGATATGAGCCAATGCCAACCTTAAGGTGGTTGCTCTTCCATACAAAATTAAATTTCCCAAAAATGGAGAGAGAGAGAATAATTTTCCACTCAATTGTTTATCGTTAACTTTTAATCTGGCCTTTATTTGCGCCAAAATAAATTAAAAAAAAAAAAAAAAACCGTATGGTACTTTTCATATTAACAAGAAACATAAATAACCTCAAAAAATTTTTTAACAATAAATTTTTATTAATACCAAAGAACCATAATAAGAATATGGTTTTCTTCAACCAAATTTATTTTGGCGCAAATAAAGGCCAGATCAAAAACCAACAACAAACAATTGAATGGAAAATTATTCTCTCTCTCTTCATATTTGGGTAATTTCATTTTGTATGGAAGAGCGACCCCCTTACGCCCGAGACCGAGCCAAGTGGATGGAGGAAAAGTGTGGGAGTGCGGACCCTTTCTATAGCCAGGAAGATTTCTATGAAGAAAACATCGTAGCACATGGATATAATAATACTCACTTACATGTGGATTAGGACATATTTCAGAGTGCCTTTATTGAAAAAAGACTAAACAATAGAGCTACCTACTTACCTATCTACCCTAACTAAATACACTATGCTATAAAATACTTCGAAAATTTACAGGCCGGCATGTCAGCCTATAGACAATCCAAGTGTTCTAAACTACTGTCAGATGGCAGCGTATCCAAGATGCTGGCGGCAGTGCCACGTTGAATAGCAACGCTTATACGTTGGACCAGATAAACGCCAGCATTTTAATACACATATTTGGACAAAACATAGGCTCGCTTAGGAAGTAAGGTGCTAAGAAAGTGACAACATTAAAAAAAGTTATTTATATATGAATGTTTTCCGCTTTAAGTCTGTAAAATCATAAAAAAAGTTTTTAATAATTCATTAGAACTGTATTATTATTACCTGTTCACCATGCCCCATGCTACAACGAAAATTGTGTGTACTTATAACAGTTACTGGTATCCAAATATGGGTTTGTTCGATTAATAACTGTGCAGTTATGGACAGTATAATTATCCGTATTTCGAGTACCTACCTTTTCCAATAAATAGCTGGCTGAAAAAAAAACCTTTATATGTTTTGTAATGTTTGGACGTCGAAATACGTGAATTTTTTTTTTGTAAAGTTAGAGTATCTAATCAGTTAATTTCTGTGCGAAAAAAGTTTTGAAAAAACAACGAGTCTGTGAAATATTTTTTTAATTTATCTATTTATCAACAGCGAGTACAAAAATTGTAGTAGATACATGTAAGTAATCAAAAACCTATTAAAGTTAACTGCAGAGTAGGTAAGTTGAGCATTATATACCTATACACACCTACCTGGTTTTGCAGTTGTTTAGTCATAAAACTTATTATATTTGGGTACGTAGTCTGAAAGGACCAAGTTGAATGGACCGCGGGCCATTCGACCGTAAACAATAAAATTTTATACGAATTAGTATTGTTTAACTATTTATCCCTATTTGATGCAACAGTTATTATTTATTTATTATACAATCATAACGTCAACAAATATTTATTATGAATGGATTAACTTATTAGTTAATCCATTCATGAACTAATAGTATTCTATTAGTTCATTACTCATTCAGTAACCATCGCAAATAACTAGAATAAAAACCGCTTGACGTAGGTGATATAATATAGGAAAACCATTGAACAAAATTGTGTAGGTAAGTAAAAGAAAATAAAAATTTGATAAAAACATAGATCGGGTTATTAATTAAAAAACAAATTGTTAAGGCATAGCTTGGTCAGTATGCTTTGTGTAGGGTTCCATACCTTGATACCGCGAACATGTTATTGACCAAATTTTCGTTATATAAAATTTTACTGTTTTGGGATTTCTTCCTTTACATGTGATACGTATATTTAAGATGTTGCTTATTGCCAAATTTCATGATACCTAGGCCAACGGTACCCTAGAGGTTTTAAGTCCGTTGCGCAAAGTATTAACTTATTAACTTAAAGTTTTATTTATTACTTTTATTTAACATGAATACAGCAGCAAGATACCCTAGACCCCAGTTATTGATATCACTTTCGACTTGATACCTTCACAAGTTCCCAAAAAAAAAGGTCGTGATAGACAGACAGACAGACCGACAAGGTGATCTTATAAGGGTTCCTTTTTATCTTTTGAGGTATACGAAACCCTAAAAATACTGTCACTCCAACTTTATACCGTAAGTATTAGGTATAATCAGAGTCAAAAGTCTCATAATAGGTGTATAATTATAAAGATTTATGCAACCTCTCAATACATTTATCTATTGATGACTTATAATAAGCACTCATAGCTCAACACCGAGTAAAAGTAAAAACGCAGACGTCTCGGTTTGAAATGAAAAGTTTTGTGTCTCATAATGATCTGTATAATGACTTGTGTCTCTTCTAAGCTCCAAACAACATCACCAAATACAAAATCATTCCTTAAATTGAACCAAAAGGCCAATGACCTTACAGATTACTGGTCAAATGTATAAGAAAAAACAGTATGCCACTTTCGCTAAGCATCGATCATAATTATAGAGATAATGAAGAAAACGACATTTCATTTGAACTGTGGTTTCGAAAAATTATCCGAAAATTGTGCAACGAGCACTAAAAAAAGGAAAAGGTTAAACATAAAACCGGAACTGAATTATACAACACGTAAGATGCAGACTTGCACAACAAACGGACGGACAGTCGAGATAATTGTGAGAATGTAAGCTACTAACCCAGTTGCATTACATTACTAGATCATCCAAGATGATAGTAATCACTACCGAACGATTGTTGAAAAAACATTGTTGTTTAAAGTTCCGTATACTTAAATAGGATCTCTTTTAGGATCACTTTGTTGTCTGTCTGTTCGTCGGTCGGTCTGTCAAGGCCTTTTTTGTCGGGAACGCGTAAAGGTCACCATCATCATCATCATCTCAACCATAGGTCGTTCACTGCTGAACATAGGACTCCCCCATAGATTTCCATTCGGTTGTAAGCGGCCTACATTCAGCGGGATCCTGCCTGCTGTAAAAAATCAAACTTTTACTTAAAAGTTATGACCATTTTACTGCATATTTCCACGTTTTGAGCAATGAACTAATAGATGGCACAGTATTTTTAAAGCGATTTAAAGTGTTTTGTTCAGGTATCTAGGTATGGAACCCTACACTACGCATACATAATATGTATGTCTTAACAATTCATTTTTTTATGAGTTGATACATGAGTTTTTTATGACAGCCTCGTTGCCTCAGATGGTAATAACTCTGCTTTCTGTGGCGCAGGCCAGGGTTCGATCCCCGGCCAGATCAAACATTTGTGTGCATGAACATGTCTGTTTGATCTGTGTCTGGTTGTTATAAGCATAAATAATATATCAGTCATCTGGTTACCTTAATACAGGCTTCTAGCCTAGTTTGGGACCAGATGACCGTGTGTGGAAGTTGTCCCTTAATATTATTATTATTATTATAGTTTATCACATTGGGATGTGTAAGGAAAGCTTATGGGATGATTAAAAAATAAATAATAGTAGATTAGTAGCCAAGGGCTGTAAGGCATCAATTGCAGCCCGAGATATTTAGGCGCACGAGCGCAGCGAGGGCGCCTATACTTCGAGGGTGCAATTGATGCTTACACCCGAGCTAACTACTCTGCTTTACATCTCGATTGTGAGGTAAGTAGAAAAACACCGGCATTACAAGAATAAAACATTTTAAAGTAAAAGTTTTCTATTCCCGCCTTTTTTCATCTCTTTTTTAAATTATTTTTTTCAAGAACGAAATTGAGCTTCGTAGTTCGATATTTAAAATTGATGACTATTATACTCATACTCTCATACGAAGACAAGGAATAGCGAAGCGACCTCTTTTGTCATTGGCCTGAATGCATGATGTCTATTGCCAGTATGATGGTTAGATGTACGCAAACTTTTTGAAAGAGTGAAATTTTTTTTAAATTACTTACCGCCCTAGGGCTTTTCTAGCTACATTATTACCCTAGAGCGCTAATTGGTCACTTACAAGCCCCATTTGGGGGTAATAAGGACCTACTTACCGAATATGAGAGATGTAAATAAACATTAATGTAGGATGAGTTAGGAATAAACTAAATGGGATGAGATGTCATAGGATGAACAACCCGCATTATATAATATTCTAATTTGAAATTAGTTTACTTACCTATAGGTAATATAAAAATGTCGTAAATGGAAATAACATAACCAAAACGTCATCACCCGTAGCCTTTGACCTAGGTTTTGAAATCCCCCTGACTAACAAACAACCTGATTAGACCAGTACACGTTACGCAAATAGTACACCTGCGTTACAAATGTTCTATTCATAGAAATTTCCTTTTGCATAATGTTTTACACATTAACCGGAAAAACGGTAAAATAATAAGAGAATTATTACCACATATTTTATATATTTTGAGGATAAATCTCTACCTTTTTTTAGGACTGGTCTACCTATGAATTAATTTAAATGAATAAAATTTGAAACAAATTACCTAAAATATATATATTTTTTTTTGCAAAGATGGTTGATTACAATCTCTCATATTATTTGAGTTCTGCAAATTTATGAGGAAGGTTTTATTACATAAATCGTCTAGATTAATGTTATACTTGTATCAAAATAAAATTGCAAACAAAAAATAAATTATATACAAGTTACAACATTCAAAAAGTCAAATTATGAGTATATTGCGAATAAGATTGATCGACTCTCATAATCTATTACATAGTGATCGATAAAAAAAGTGAAAGGGATGTATCAAAATTAGTTATAATAAAACATAAATTATGCAATTCATATTCTTAGCCGGTTTTGAAAGCACATAAAATCGAAATCGGACGCATCTTTACATTTGACCCACAATTTTATAGTGGCGTTTATTGATTTCATGGTATATTATCATCAATTTTGGCATATTGGCAATTAAGTTGTACTAAGTGACAAATCGCTTAGTCTATGTCTACTCAGACTTTAATGTAGGTATTATAAAATATCGTGCTTCTTTATTCTACTTTTCTAATGCCACCTTGTTTTTATACCTGTCACAGTCTCAACCAATAAATAATAGCTATGGTTAATCAAGAGGTCCCGGGTTCGATCCCCAGGTCAGGCAGTGTTAAATATTTGATATTTCCATAAGGAATTATCTCAATAACTTCCTGGAGTCTGGAACTGTGCCCGGTAGATGGCAATAGGCTCGCCCCCTATTACATGGGACCAATAACATACTGGCGAAATGTGGGTGTATCTACTGTGGGATTGAGTCCTGGGTACACCTCTGCCTACCCCTTCGGGAAAAAGGCGTGAATGTATGTATGTTTTTTTTATTATTTCTCGAAAAGCTTATTGTGCAATGCCTTTCGAATTAAAATAACATAATATAACGTATGGGTCTCAAGTCTATTTGGGTATATTGTCCGAGGTAACAAAGAATAATAAATTGTTTGTTGAAATAGATGTTACACATTTTATTTTACAAACAAAACAAATATGAGAAGGCAATTTTGAAATAACATGTATCACGAATATTGATTTTTACACACGCAATTTTTATTCCGTCGAAGTTTCGTCACGAATTCTCCACCCAAGGAAATGATAGCCGGTCGGTAAAAGTAGTTTACATCCAGGCCATAGCCAAGTGCTCTTAAAATATTGTGAGCGAATAAGAATCTTGTTTTGTAAAGCAGAACAGTTACTTAATAATAGAACTTTATTTGGTATAATGAGAACTTCGATCTGAATTTGAGAACTGTCTTAAGTTTTATGGAATGTTGCAGAAACGTTGACATTTTGTAAGGCGACTTGAAAAAATTTTTTTTTTTCATTTCTTTTGGTCTTGATTTTATTTTATTAATAACCTTAGATAATAACTGATAATTTAAGATAATAATGTTAATAATGTTGTTGAAATGTCGTAAATTCGTTACAAATTCCAAATATTGTAACTAACAAAAAGTTCGTTTTTAATGAGTTTTCGCTGCAGAGAAAATTAACAATTTTTCTTTTTCAGAGTTAATAGTTATGTCGTCAGTGGCCGATGAGGTTATACCTAGACCAATGCCAGAACCCTCACAAGAGCTTTTAGAAAGATATTACGATTTAATAAATGAGATTTGGTAAGAGCATCGAACCCTTGATGATTCTTCTTACTTCAGTCTTCTGTGAGTGATTTGTCTTGAAGAACTTGTACATTTGTACTTTGACCAAAGACTTTTCTGTAAAGAATCACTGTTTTCTGTAAAATATGAGTATCTTTAATATTTGTACGATATTCTTCGGAATTCTGGTCAAGAAACTATTGGTTCATTTTCTTTTAAGTAGGTACATAATGTACCTAAGCACTTTAGTACTGTTAGTACTTTCGGTATGCATGAAGGTTATTATTTGCCTTTATTGGTTTTCACTACAGTTTTGTTTTTCCATAGATGGATTTTCATATTTATTGGGGTCTTATTCAAACTTTGTTTTTCTCTACTGCAAGGAAAATATTTTCTCTCTGACTATAGAGATCACGGCATGTATCTATGTTTGCTTATCTGGCATGTGCATTTGTATGTCAAAGTAGTTTATTTACTGTTACATTTTGTTCTATATTGATAAGATTTATTATGTTTTCGTTATAAAATTTACAAGTACCTTATTATTACCTTATTTATTTATTTACTGAGTATTACACATAACGTATTAATATTATTTAATAATATTTATTAGAAATTACTTTAAATATTGGTTTCATAAAAAAAAAAGATATATAAATATATGAAAACTTTAAATTATTTTCAAAAACAATCCTGACATAACTTTTACTTATATTGACTGACTGATAAACACCCGTATTCAAGAACAAAGCTGAGTGCACCGGTAAGGGCACCGGGCCGGTAAGTTCCATTCGACACAATTGCCTTCCGTGATAAACGCGGTGAGACTTAGCACAGTTCCTTACATAATACGGGTGTAAAAGGCTCTATGACTGGAACTCGCTTTTGAACCGCAATCGTGTTTTAATATGAATTATGACCATATTCTTTCCTAAATTTCCACCTCCGTTTCCTTTTATGGAATACATTGTGTTTATATATTATGTTTTCCCATTAAGCCAATATTTTTGTAACAACTATTACTCAATTGTCATGTCCTACTTCGAACCGAAAATACTCCTCACCTCATTTGAATACTTTCCCTTTCCGACGGAAACAAGCGTTTGTGTCGTTATGAAATAATTCAAAACCAAGTGACAGAACTAACGGCCCATGTCATTTGGGTACACCCTGCAAATTGCTGTTTGGTAACTGATTGTTTGCAGATTTTGTGGGAAGACTATTTCGTTATCGGAATAACCCATTGAAGCTAAAGACGAGATGGTAAACCACTAAATTTCGTACATTAATCATTTTTAAAGTGGTTACACCACTATAACTTTAAAAAATAATGTTAGACAATTGGTGGATTTTGACAGGAAAAATTACATGTCAAAATATTGATGACAATACGAAAATGGGAAGTAATGTCACCCACGTGCGGGATGTGAACCCGCACCTTCCGCACCAATCTACTTAATGGGCACTCTATCAGTTGAGCTACCGTGGAAGTACCTACTAGTAATCGGCTTAGTCAGGCTTAGTCTAAAGATATATAAAATATTAATTTTGTTCAGCTGTAACGCATATTACAAGCTTATAATATATAATAAAGAATAAAAGATTGCATAATAAGGATTGATCTCACTAGAAAGGGTTCCACTTAAAATATAACAGGTTTTAAAATAACAGGTTATAAAAGCAGTTGCACGTTGCGCTGACCTATTGAAAGTGTAAGGAAGCAACCTAATTTACAATAACTATTATACAACTATTTATATAAGAAGCCCTTTCTTGCTATTACGGTTTATGAGATAGAGCCATGTGACAGACGGACGGACGGACAGCGGAGGCTTAGTAACAAGGAACCGTAAAAACGTTCCCACTTGTCGCCAGTGAAGGTGGGGCCAGTAGAAATAAACCTAATATTACATATTCTCTGGCGGTCATAAATATGTAACTGTAAAATGATTATAATATAATAAAAGGTGATGACTGCCTTGGTGGCGTAGTGGGCGTAATCTCGACTGCCGATCATGAAGTCCCGGGTTGATCCCCAGGTCAGGCAATGTTAAAAATTGGATTTTTCCATTTGGAATGATCTATATAACTGCCTGGAATCTGAAACTGTGCCCGGTAGATGGCAATAGGCTCGCCTTCTATTACATAAGACCAATAACATACTGGTGAAATGTGGGTGTATCTACTATGGGACTGAGTCCTGGGTACATCTCTGCCTACCCCTTCGGGAAAAAGGCGTGATTGTATGTTTATGTAATAAAAGGTGGTGAACTGTGAACATGCGTTGTCGCAGCCACAAATTCGTCCTCATAGTGAAAGTGCATTACGTCATATGTATAACTCGTTCCGCCGGTCATAGGCCTCTATAGAAACGTATCGTAGAGGTGCGAAACATTGTATCGATAGATTTATTTATAAATTACTAGCTGTGCCCTGCGGTTTCTCCCTGTAGTCTTCGTTCTCAAGAAAATATCGGGATAAATAACCCTTTGTGTTATTCTAGGTTATAAACTATCTATATGCGTGAAAGAGTAACAAACATCAATCCATCCATCCATAATCAAAAACTTTCGCATTTATAATTTTGGTAGGGTAGTAGGATTGAGAGATGATAAGGTTACTGCCAATCATGAAGTCCCGGTTTCGATCTTCAATATCATCATTTCTTAATGACAGCCTGAAGTCTGGAACTGTGCCTGATATATGGCATTAGGGTCGCCCCCTATTTCATGAGACCTAAAATATAATAGTTGTCGTATATAGTAGAAGGACGTCCACCCACATGGTGGACAGACGATCTGATAAGGACGGCAGGAACGCGCTGGATGCGGGTCGCTTACAACTGATGGAAATCTATGCGGTAGGCCTATTTTTAGCAGTGATGGAGGTCCTATGGCTGAAATGATGATGAAAAATATAATTTACCACTATTGGCACCACCTGAGCCCCGCGGTTTCACCCGCGTAGTCTCCGTTCCCGTCGGAATATCGGGATAAAAATTATGTATGTACCCTATGGGTTATTCTAGGGTTTAATCTACATACAAAATTTCAAGCCCAATCGGTTCACGATTGGGCTGAAAGTAGTAGTTTTAGCGTGAAAACGGAACAAACATACACACAAAAAACAGCGCTAGATGGCGCTGGAGTCGAGTTAGAACACGCTAGCGTTTTGTTTAATTGTTACAATGGTAACTTTATTACTGTATATTGAGATTGAAGATTTAAAAAAATAATAATAATAGTAGGATTAAAGACATGAATATTTATTAAGAAAATAGTTTTTTTTTTTCTGAATCCTCGTTTACTATCGATATCGATATTATAGATTCTAACACATGCATTCTAGTACTTGCGTAGTTTATTCTCGTATGTGAAACTAAGTCCTCTACTATTATGGTTAACGATCTCAGAGCTGAGTTTTATTACTTGTAACTATTATCTATTTAATAACTAAGCAAGAACTTTAAGTAGGTAAGAAGTAGGTACTAATAGGTAGGTAGGTAGGTAATTATAGAGTACCTTATGTGACTGCCGCGGTAGCGTAGTGGTCCCCAGCTCGACTGCCAATCATGACGTCCCGGGTTCGATCCTCAGGTCAGGCAACGTATTATTGGATATTTCCAAAAGGATTTTCTTAATGATAGCCTGGAGTAAGAAACTGTGCCCGGTAGATGGCAATAGGCTCGCCTCCTATTACATGTGACCAATAAAATAATAGCGAAATATGGGTGTACCTCTAATGTGGGACTAATTCCTGGGGACATATCTGCTTACCCCTTCGGGGAAAAGGCGTTGTGGTATATTTTATGAAATTTTTTTAAGTACTTATTTTGATCTACACCTAAGGATAAGGATTTGTCAATTTTATTTAATTTAATATTAAAGTGAATAAAATTGACAAATACTTCAGATACCTACTTTCTATATCTACCTAAACTAAATAGACTATATAATAGGCAATATTATATATAACACTGAAAATGTATAGGACCGACATGTCAGCCTATAGAAAAACCAAGTGCTCTAAACCACTGTCAGATGGCAGCGTACCCAAGAAGCTGGCGGCATTTCCGCGTTGAATTGCAAACGCCAGCATTATTTATTTATGCCATAGGTGGCAAACAAGCAGACGGGCCGCCTATGTATATCTGCAACACCAGGGGTATTGCCAATACGTTGCCGAGCCTTCAACACTTTATTCACTCTCCTTTTGACGAGCCCCATATTGCCATATTGTAGCTCAACGGGAAGACCGCAGCACGGAGATCATTCCACAGTTCGTACGTAGTTTAGACACGCGATCGAAGTGATAATTTTAAAATTAAATAAGATACCTAATAAATGTAGTTCCCAATAATAATTACCATAAAAATATCCCTCCTTCTTTCGCAGTCGGTTAAAAAAGTTACTCCTTCAGGTCATTACCTCAAGGCCTCAGATCAAGACAGAAAATCTAGATTGACTACATTCTTCACTTGGGATTGAAAGTGTCAATCCCTAATGAGAAAAATTGCTTTCGGATATAAGCAATTCGTCACTTTCTCGTACATAATATACAAGGTACATATGTACATGTATCATGCACGTGGAATAGGTAATACATACTTAGCTTGCTATCACTATATATTATAAAATCCTGAATGACTCACTGACTGACATGCATGACAACGCGGGGCGCAAACCACTGATCCTAGAGACGTGAAACTTGGAATGTAGGTCCTTTTTGTTGTATGGAGTTGTAAGAAATTACTTTCAATAATACGATAATAATTATTGAAATGATATTGTTAACTAACATTGCTAGGTTGTTCATAATCATTTCAGCCATAGAGTAACGCCGTATGACTCATGCATGAGTGATGTCAATACGACAAAACACTAGTTTACAAACTGAAATATTTAACTACTTTTATTTAACTTATTTTGAATAAATAACAAAATCCCAGGTTTAAAATGAACAATGATTTGATGTAATAAATGCATTTACTTATGTACCCACCAAGTATGCTTACCTACTATGTTATTTGACTGAAAATTAGGTCGGTTATTCTAATTTAATTCACTTTTACTAGATTTAACATAAAATATCTAAGCACATCTACACAGCATTAGAAAGTTTATCATTTCATGAATAAATTTAATTATATTTTTTTAATTATGTTTGTATGCCTAAATTTGGTATAATAATATTTTATGAATAAAAGTAATTTCATATCACATAATATTATAAAAGTGAGAATTTGTTTTGAGACAGGACGAGGCAAACTGAACGGCGTGCACGCAGGGCTTGTGTTCCTAACGCCCTTGGAGCAGACTGCGACCGCGCCGGAGGCCCTCGACACAGCTCATTCCAGTTACACTCCTTTAGAACCTCCATCAAATATCATTCACACAGTCTTCAGCGCTATAAAGAACGCTTTCTCCACTGTTACAGTACCAACAGCTCCTGCCCCGGTTGAGGAACCATATGCGTACCAACCGCCCCCTATACAGGCCCTCCCTGACTTTAAGCCTATGGCTTGGGGCGCAGTTAACTCCTACGGCGAACCGGCCACCGCCGAAGGCTACATAGACTACGACCCCAGAAACCCCCACCCACCATTCCACTACGCCACCCCCAAACATTCACCAGTGCCCACCTACAAAACGGGCTTAACTCCCGATAAAATACAGAAAATTCAGTTCAACATCAAAAAGCTGAATCATTTCATGAACCAGCAGGAGCGGTCTTCCGAAGACCTTCCCAAGTTTAACACTAACTTTCAAGAGATGATAAAGAATGGGCCTTTGTTGCCTACTCCCGTGGTGACGGATAATGAGATAGGAGTCCTTCCCGCTGAACTCCTTCCTGACCTTGACACCTTAACGACAACGTCAACTACAACTACGACGACGACGACAGAGAAACCACAGACGACGACCGTCGAAACGAGACGGAAAGACTACAAGTACTTTCTGAGGGGAAACCGGATAGTTCTAGTCTGAATGTTATGACTGACTGAGGTACGTGACGATATGACTGACTGGATAACTGGACATATCTACGATGACTATGACTAACAGTTAAACTTAAATTGTGCTGTAACTTTCTGCGATTAAAATTAATATCGTGTTTACTCTTCCATAAAATTTTAAGGCTTGGTCTATGGCAGGCGTTGAACGAGCGATTCTAATGTGAACGTTTCTAACTTAAAATTATGTTGTTGCGTTTTGATAAATCCTTGATCAATCTTGCCATACAAACAGCCTAAAAGCGTTTTCTTTGCTTTTTGATATTTTCTTTCTGCTTTTTATTGTCTTCTACTTCTTTGTGTACAAAATGTTGAATGAATGGAAAATCCTTTATAATTTGTAACATTTCTTACTAACATGACAAAAATACTGTAAATACCAAAAGCAAAATAATCTCCAAAGAAATTACACAATGGTTCATAAAATTTAGTTTGATTTCTGACAGATGACAAAAAAACAATTTTTCGGTAATATATTCAGGTCAATTCAGGGTTCAGGCTATATTTTAAGAACTATTAGACTTTTGTACACTGGTAGCCTACTATATCAAAGAGTGACATGCGTAATGCGATTTTTGTTTAAGACAACAGATGAAAGCTGGATCACAGTATACAGACTTAAAGGTTGATGACCCACACGCGTCACGCGCCGCCGCTCTATGTGTTTTGACCTTAAAATTGGGAAAACGTCGCGATTTTCTTTTTCAAGTATATCCATAAAAAATGAGCACAATTGAATTTCTTTCATACTTCTAATTATTTATAAATTCAATCCATACCTACCAAATACTTATGTAGGTATGAGATCAGAAGTTATATAAACCCTCTTACTTCCTCTAATCTCTAATTAAATGTATTATGTGTAAATATAGAATCACAGTTGTTACTGTTAGGTAATGCCACCGTTTTCTTGTAACGTTATAATTTGTTTTCTAATCACTGGTTAAGATAAATAAGTGTCTTGTACACTAGTACATTTCTAGAGGAGATAATATATTATGTGTCTATATGAATTACTTCTGGTACATAATAATAATATTTTCTTGGTACACTATAGAATAGTTATGTTATCATTAACGTTAAAGGAAACGGACTAAGAATTCAAGGAAGCTGGGCCCAGAAAACCTTACACTGTCTATCCTTATATATTGCCGGGTAGGGAATGTTATCCACATTAATATTCCCAAACATAGTAGCCCTCTTATTACCGCCGATTAATTTATAATTTGATTTAAATAAAGTGAGGTTAAGTACTAAGTATTTTTTAATAGCGACGCGCGTTCCAATTTTAGGAGAACATTTGCTTCATCATCATCATCCAACCGTTAGAAGTCCACTGCTGAACATAAGCCTCCCCCATAAGGGGGGTTGTTGCCAATACTCGCCACGCTTGGCAGGCGGGTTGGCGAGCGCAGTTTGATGGTTTCACGCAGAGGACGCTGCTGCCCGTCCTCTGGATCCTATAGCCCTTAGCCGGCTCTTACGGCAACCTTTGCATAAATTTATTATAATTAATGGCGATGCTAATTAATGCACATTTGAAAATCTTATTACTATGTCTATCAAATAAAAGCTAATTTATAATGTAAAGTCGACGTGGCTCTAAAACCAACAACATAATCCTATGTTCCTTTCTATTTTACCTGTAGGTACCTGGACTATCTAATTTCTGTACCATTTCTGCAGTTCCAAATTATCTGGTAGAAAATGATTTTCTAAGCATTATTAGGTTAGTCATCGTTAGTCATAATAAAATAACGCATAAATTGCAAATAATATATTGAGAAATACTTCTTCATTTACTTTCCGTAATAACACAAATTAATTGATTTGATTTAAAATTACAATCGCTTCTTAAAATTTGTTTTCTTGTAAAATTTGTAAAGGGCATGTTATACAATAAGTTCTTTGTATATTTTACTAGATACGGTATTTTTCTCATTTAAGGGTTGTAAATATATTAATAAAAATTAACTTAACAATACCTATATCAGGTATTTTGTACATAGCATGTTAATTTGTCTCTTTCACAATACAATAGACACATTATTTTAATCTTTCAATATCAAATTGAAACCATATGATTATCAATATTTATTGGTTTCATTCAGAATTTCAACCGTTTTACATTGATTTAAAGAAAAGGGGTACGTTCTCTCAGCGCTTACTCAACAACTGGCATGTGAAATTTGTAACAACAAAGATAGTAAGACCTATTAGACAAAAGTGCAATCGAGACAACGATTAACTTTACTGACGTACGTGGACCTAATGGAACCCAATTTGAGCTTTCCATTTTCGAGAAGCCAGTATATACCACATCTCGCCTTTTCTCTAAATCAATGTGTTTCTATATCCTAGTATCTATTGTAATAAGAAAGTTATTAATTCAATATTTTTACTGTTTCAGAGGTGCCACAGACTGAAACGTTGGGCAGTGAAGACTTGCAACACTATGTTCACCATGCTTAGTGCTTTAACATTTTAAATTTTTACCCATAAAATACTCAGAAATACTCGAAATGCTTTACTATAATCGCTGTATGCAAAACCTTCTGATTTTTTTATTGGTTTTCTTTTAACCGAGGTTTATAATAATAATACTTTACTTACTAAAGTTTGTAAATAAAAAAAGGTCGTTGTTGAAACTGTAACACTTTATTTTGGCGCGTGGCCCAAATTGAATGAACCGGGCTAGTAACGATCCAAAAGAGTTTTCAACACAATTGTTTTGTTATTTTTGGTAATAGCGCAGCGCCTTATTGTAAATATTAGAGATAATAAACATAATAATAAAGATCTTTGTAGCACTGTTCTCATTCAAAATTCATTCTCATACAAAATATACTATTTTAAACATTTTACATAGTATTTATGAAGTGACTGAGATAAACCTTGGCTAAAAGATTTTCATACTAGTAGTTTGGTAAAAAAGTGTCGAAAAATGGGGGCGCTAATGTTCATTAATAGAATGAATTGAACCCTTTTTCCGTTTCTTTTTTGCCAAGCTTTAAACTTGTATATTCTTATAAAAAATATTTACCTAAATAAGTAGGATACTATCTTTTGTTCATGGATTTAAACAACTAAGTTACCTTAATCTAAACCTAATTCGAAAAGTCTAAATTCCTTTTGTATTAAAATTAATTATCTTAAGGCTTTATCTTTAATGCGACAATATCCTTTTACCAATTATTTATAACTTAATATCTGCTATAAAATTCGATGAAGAAAATAATCACAAAATTTTACAAAGGATCTGTACATTTTTATGTCTTTCGGGAAATGAATAACAAACATAATATGTATATGTTAATATGGGAAAGTACCTTCTTTGCTTTAAATTACTAATTGTAAGTTCAAGAAACAAAACAATAACTATCTAACACGACGGCCGCACATTGAGCACATTGTTTGCACCAGTCAAAGGTTAACATTGCGGCCAATACGCCAATGTGTAAATCTATTCTAAGACGTGGACTAAATATTGTGGACCCACATTTTGGATAATTGTAGACTGGTGCAAATGTAGCCAATTTGTAGTTAGCATAGGAGGTACTTATTCGAAATCCCAAAAAATAATTGCCCATTTCAATAAATTAATAAAGCTGTAACAGTTTGTTAGTGTATGCCCAACTATAATATTATTATCATAATTTATAAGAAGAAAGGTGTTAGCGCAGATTATATTTATTGTAAATAAACTATTTAAGTATGATTACTTTGGAGTTGTAAAATATGTTTTATATTTTTGTAAATAAACGAAGGGATGTGATAATTAAGTTTAATTTTATTTATTATTATTCCATTCAAAATATACCTGTATTTTTATAATTATAGTATCCTAATCCATCAGTGAATTAAGCTTTTTATTGGTGCATTTGGCCACAGAATATTATTTATTCTGTGGCCTTGGGGGCTTTCTATGTGACATACCTATTATAGGTATTAAATGAGTATTAAGATATTATATACAAGAATTAAAATATAATTAGGATCCTAGATAAATATAAGTGTCTCATTCCGAATAATTTCATTGCATGTTGGGAATATGCCCCGTGGATTCAGCTGTGTAGTCTTCGTTCCCGGGGGACTATCAGAATAAAGGGTACACTTACCTTTATGTTATTCTGGGGTCAAAACTATCCACATACCGAATTTTATCCCAATTCAGTGCTTTAAGCGTGAAAGAGTAACAAACATTAATACATCACATAACATACTTTCACACTTATAATATACGAGTAAGTAGGATAGGATTGATAATAATTGTGATAATGCTTTACTGTTTGTATATGGGCAATTCGTCAGTCGTAGGCCTCTTAAGATATTGTACATGATCATGAGCAGGATCGGTCAACTCGAGGATGCTAAACTTCGGGCGAGTTCAAGAAGCAGTTCTCAAGTTGATGATGCGGAAACCATACCTATCGGTTTCAGACACCAGATTTTTATGCACTATATCAAGTTTTATGTATTCGATCTCTCTTTGTCATACAAACCATTGGCAAAAACATAGGCCATGTTGTAAAACTAGATTTTTTATATGGGACGAACTTTTTCGGGACAAATATGGCATAAATCCAATCTAGACCACCCAGATAAACGAAGATCGAACATCGATTTGGTAAATTATCCATAGGATTGTGTCAAACTGCTAAGGGGTCCCCTTTCCTGTTAAGGCGCTGTCCAAACTAATTCGCCCTCTCGCTCACACGTAGCCACATTTTTGAAGATATAAAAATACTTCATATAAGTACGTAAAATAAAGACAACTAGGTTCTAGAAAATAACAATACAAAGATTTAGTAAAAAATCTAATTTAATCCAAACGAGTTTTCATGTATAAAACATTTCATGTACCTGCACAAAGGTTATTAGTCTCATGTACAATTATGTATACTTACCTGTTCATTATATTTATATGTTTATAATATGTGTATTATGTATGTATGTGTATTATGTAAATATATATGTAAATATATTTAATTAATATAGTATTTAATAGTTTTATTTATGTACTTACTATTGTTAAGTATGTATTTATAATGTGTTTTATTATTATAATATATATTTGTTTCTTTTTTTTTTTTTAACTACAATGTGTACACTGCCGACCAGAAATATTTATAATTTCTTTCCTCTCCGTTCGGTTGTCTGGAAGAAATCGCTTTAAGCGATAAGACCGCCACTTGTACTAGCCTAAGACTATCTGTACCTACTTTATTTACATACTATTATGTTCGCTGTAAGGTGTACAATAAAGTGTTAATCTATCTATCTATCACAAAGAAAAAAATCTTAGAAAAATAAAAACGCACTGAAAACAAGATAACTCGATAATGATTCCCTTCAAAAGACACCAACCCGTAAACTGGATAACCGAAAACGCCTAATGTAAGTGTTTGTGCAAAGTTACGTTCGACTTACTCGTTAATAAATACGAGTTATAATGTACCTATATGTATTACTGCATTACACTGCTGAAATATCAGTTTAATGCTCAATATAACTCATCAGATAACTGGAATCTAGTTATATATTTTTATTCTTTTTGGAGGGAACAAATGCCTTCGCACGATCATTCTATAACGAGGGCACACCCCATGTCCGTTCTATAACCGAACATCCAGGGAAACGACAAGGCGCCATCCTTACATGGTCGATATTCCACTTATCCGTACCAGGCGCCACGCGGCTACTTTCATCCCGAGGACCGCTAAGGAGTGGAATTCTCTAGCGGCGCACGTCGTCCCACTTGAATACGATCTTGGGGTCTTCAAGAGAAGAGTGAATAATTATCTTCTAGGAAAGCGTGCTCCATCTTAGCCCTCATCTTCACTTTCCATCAGGTGAGATTGGGGTCAAACGCAGACCTATATAATATAAAAAAAAAAAACACCGCTGACACTCCACTCAATCCCATACAAAAGCCACGCTATAACTATCTACTACACAGACACTGCACACATGGAGTTTTGTACACATGCAAGAGTGTGCGTGAGGTGATTACCGAGCGAAGTGGAGCTCGTGGAGAGCTCAATCTCGCTCGCGGGGTGAGAAAGGCCCCCCTATCTATTCTATACATAGTATTATTATCTGTTCTGTGACGAGTGTTTCAGAAGGGGGACTATGGGACACTCACTAAAACCTCCTGTGAACAGTCCTCAGAGAAGCGTGGCGAGATGGGGTCGCGGTTATATTCATTCACCATCCCGCCTCAGCGGTAGGCCCGGAATAGTTACTGGGCCTCAGCGCCAGTGGGGAGATGACCCTGCTCACCAGGTCATCCCTTAGGCTTGTGGGGTCGTGTAAACCCGGCATGTCTTCCGACTTTACCGGCGACCCCACTATGAGGGCAGGAGAAGGTGGGCAAACCTCCTCCTCGCCCCTATACGTCTGCTCTGGTCAGCCTGAACGTTTTCTTCCCTGACCTGCTCCGCGGTATATATATATATTCAATGCCTATATTGAATTTCCAAAAATCATCATGATAATATGTTGTGTTTATCAATAATAATATACTTTTCTTAAACATGTAGTGGTAGGCCTCTTTTGCAGGGGGCCGCCTGGGGAAGTACCACACCTTTGCCAGTTACTCATCCGCCAAGCAGTAATGTGCAAACATTACTGTGTTCCGGTGTGAAGGGCAATGTTACCAGCGAAATTACTGGGCATGATGAGATTCAACAACTCATATCTCAGGGTGACAGGCGCAGTGCAGTGCCGTGCAGAATTTTGAATTTTAAAACACTGGGTGGCACTGTGGCAATCATGATGCTTACCATCAGGCACCTGATTTGCTCGTCTTGTTACTCACTATCATAAAAAAAAAAATGGAATTTACGGACAAAGAAAATCAAATCCATTGTTGGAGCGTTTTTTAAATTTGGAACATTACAACACTCCAGCAATGTTGTATGAAACGGCGTGCTGGAGTTATTAAATACTCTTTGATTGGATCTCTTTTATCAATCTTGGCATACCAAAGTAAGTCTATCTTTACTTAGTACAAATTGCGTTCACGTGGCTGTATAGCCATAAGATTGATTGTACTCCACCAGATTTAGGATTAGAAGCCAAATTGGCAATGGAAAACCTGTTTCCAGCGAAGTCAAAGAAAGTACACACCTATGTTTTATTTCCCTGCATTCTTTTAAGAAAAGCACTATATAATATGCCTCAGCGGAAATGGCAATTGCCTGTCTCGTATTAGTGAGACTAATACTCCACCTGCAATTGCCTATTTCGCGGCCTTTGCAATAATGTACTACTATAGTTTGAATACCTATTAATTTAACAGAAGATTTAATTCCTTTTTTTCGATCTACTTCATCAAATAATAGTGACATATAGGCTACTTTTTACCGCGAAAACATCTCATTAAAATTGTAAAATCCACTATGTTGCATAATATTTGAATCCAACAGCTATTATGAATTGTTATTAGTTTTTAGATCTTCTTGTTTGTGGTGTACCAATAAAGTGTCTATCTATCAAATGCAAACGGGTTTCCATAATGAGTTTGCGAACCCATTCGCATATCCGCTGAGTTTGCGAATAGTATAACTGACTGCCCTCACATGCGTGCAAACATTTGTACAATGTACGAATATTTTTACGCATGTGAGTGATGATCAATGAAGCAAAATTTTTATTACGGTTTTAAGCAAACCGCATTCAATAAAAAAGATAAAAAAAAGAGTAAAATCACGACATATTAATCTGAAACGAGTCACGTCTTTCAGATTATGAACTGAACATAACGCTAGTGTGTTTCATAAATGTACAGCGCCATCTAGTTAAATATAGGTACACTGAGGTCAAATCTCTGCCCCCGTAGCGTACGTAGCATCATTTGTAGTATCATTAAGTCCCGGGTTCGTTCCCTAGGACAGCCAGTGTTATTGGATTGTTCATTGGGAATGAGTCTGGAACTGTGCCCGCTAGAGGGCAGGCGCCCCTATTACATAGGACCTAAAAACCTTAATGGCGAAGTGTGTGGCAAAGGTGTACCTACTTACCGTGTACCTGTACCTGTACCTGTAACCTACTATGGGACTGGGTACACCTCTGCCTATAATACAACTATTCAAAACGCACGCTTTATGAGTAAATAATTAAGATTTAAAGCTCTCGGGCCATTTTAAAGCTATTTTATATAACATTAACAATATATTTGGATAGGTATATATAGATTAGATAAGATTAGAATACTCTTTATTTCGACCATTTTACATAATATTACACAGTACAACATAATAACTTAAAATTTAAGCTATAACACAGGCTATATTAAAAAGTGATTGGTCGACAATGTATATAATTACAGTTAATCATCAAATAAAAATTATACCACAAAATACTATATTTAAGGGTCCGGCCGTTATGGTCCCATTTGGGTAAACCTCGGTCGGGACGCATGCACATTAAAAAATTTGTTATTCCGATACGCTCCCACTATGAACCAATATACTTGGGCTGTACTGTTGGAAACAAAAGTGTTTTTGAGTTCCAAATGAAAATAATGTAGCATAGAAAATAGTAAGTACCTATGAGGCGTGTAAAGTGAAATTACTATATCAATTATTTTAATACCAAATGATGCGCACCCATAATATCTGCTGCTAAAGAATTTGACGATAATAGTAACATACATTCGTTCACGCCTTTTTCCTGAAGGGGTAGGCAGAGGTGTACCCAGGACACAGTCCCATAGTAGATACACCCACATTTCGCCAGTATGTTATTGGTCCCATGTAATAGGGGGCGAGCATATTGCCATCTACCGGGCACAGTTCCAGACTCCAGGCAGTTATTGAGATAATTCCTCATTATTTTATTGTATTTATTTATTTTATATTTAAACATGACTCTGAATTATGAAAAATCCTATATTTAACACTTTGCCTGATCTGGGGATCGAACCCGGGACCTCTTGATTGGCAGTCGAGCATGCGCCCTCTACGCCACCGAGGCAGTCGACGATAACAACAATCCTACTGAATATTAAAAATCTCAAATTTCAGTACAATGTGAGGTGAACAAAACGCTAGCGAGTTCTAATTCACCTCCAGCGCCATCTAGCACGGTTTTGGTTAGATTGATGGATGGATGGATTTTTCCAGATATTCCCACGGGAACCATGTCTGAGTGAAACCACGGGGCACAGATGGTAAGGTATATTTTATAATAATACTTTGAGGTTAACGAATGAAAAAGGATGCATACTAAACAATCCAAAAAAAGTTGTGGTGGTGAAAATAAATGAAGAGAGAAGTGGAAAGTGTGTTATTCCAGGGTCTAAGCTACCTACATTCCAAATTTCAACCCAATCGGTTCAGTAGTTTTGGCGTGAAATAGTAACAAACATCCATCCATCCATCCTCACAAACTTTCACATATTATACCTATAATACTAGTAGGATCTGAGCGTAAAAGATGGGGTGCGGCGAAAAGGAAACGAATGCTCAAAGTTATTTCGTCAAGGTACGGCCTTAAATGAAGTGGGATAATCTTACTGCAATAATCAATCATTGATTCTCCGTAAATCATCATCATCATCATCCAGCCGTTGGAAGTCCACTGCTGAACATAAGCCTCCCCCTATAAGGGGGGTTGTTGCCAATACTCGCCACGCTTGGCAGGCGGGTTGGCGAGCGCAGTTTGATGGTTTTACGCAGAGGACGCTGCTGCCCGTCCTCTGGATCCTATAGCCCTTAGCCGGCTCTTACGGCAACCACGGGGAGAGAGGGTGAGGTACTATTCTAAAGCCGGTAACCCCACGGCAAATAATAGTAAAAAATCCAATCAAATATCGCCATCGCGGAAACGGAATGTCATAAAGAACTAACCCATGGTTTACACCGTCATGATGGCTTCCTGATCGGCCGAGCTTCATTGCTTTCGCTTTCAGTGTAATTATTGGTAGGCCGGATAATGGACAGGTTTGATGACCTTACGAGGGGTACTACTATACTTACTACTACTTACTGTACTATTATTTAAAGGACCGCGGGCCATTCGGCCGTAAACGAAAATCGACTATGTTCCAAAGGACCGGTGATAACATATTTTTATAGTTTCAGTTATCGCAGTGTAACAGGCGCAGTGCAGTGCCGCGCAGAATTTTAAATATTAAAACACTGGGTGGCACTGTGTCTGATATATGGGCAATCATGATGCTTACCATCAGGCACCTGATTTAATCGTCTTGTCACTCACTATCATAAAAAAATCTTTAGTCACAAGTAAAGTAATAAACCCCAAAATCGTAAAAGCTTACAATAAAATTTTGAAAACTAACTGTTCTTGTTCTTAGAATGCGGTAACGATTTGTTCCGGTATGTAACCCATACTTACGGTATGCCTTAACAATTTATTTTTATTCAATGCGCCTAGCTTAGATCTTTAGAAATAAAAAAAACCATTGGTCAAGTGATCGGTAGATCGCGTGCACGAGTCAAAGACTCTGCAACTCTCACTGTGCATTAATGATGCGATTTGTTATACTTCAGGTCTTTATTCTGAGACGTTTACAGGTAAATCGTGGAGAATACACCAGATTTATTATCGCTTACTCAGTGTTATATTAGTTTTAAAAAGTAGGTAGGTACCTAAATTTAGTAATTCTTAAACTTTCGCGATTCGAACACATATTTTATGAATGAGTTTTTAGCGCGATTAAGTCCCGTCTCGTTCATAAATACCTATACCTTAATTTAGTTATTGTCGGAAATCGACATTTTTTTTGCGAATATCGTAATTCTTTCTTTCGAAAGTTGTTCAGTTTGACGGGCAGATGAACCCCCTTCAGTATTACTAAACCTTTTGTAAGATGTTTTATAGAATAAGTAGGTACCTATTACACTTCAAAGTTCAATACATAATTGAATTACATAAAAATAATTAAGAAATTGATTACTGTTTGTAATTAAAAAAAAAGTTTGACTGCCTCAGTGGCGAAGTGGGCGCATGCTCGACTGCCAATCAAGAGGTCCCGGGTTCAATCCCCGGGTCAGGCAAAGAGTTAAATGTTGGATTTTTCCATTAGGAATTATCTCAATAGCTGCCTGGAGTCTGGAACTGTGCCCGGTAGATGGCAATAGGCTCGCCCCCTATTACATGGGACCAATAACATACTGGCGAAATGTGGGTGTATCTACTATGGGACTGAGTCCTGGGTACACCTCTACCTACCCCTTCGGGAAAAAAGGCGTGAATGTAACATACATTCACGCCTTTTTTCCCGTTAATGTAATTAAACATCATATGGGGGACAACTTCCAGAGGCTCCCCCATAGCTCAAAATGTATTGTTTTCGAACAAATAATTCATACAAAAAGCTCGCTGTTTGATGAAATCGACGTGCAGTGAAAATAATAATACCTATTTAGTTTTCATACATAATTTATTATTCCCGCGATTTTAAAATTTATTTCTTCTGGTCCCAATTTTGCGTACATATTTATTTTAAATCTCTAAGCACAGAATTAGCCACAGTTGCTCTAAGTAAAAGATATTCAAACTTTTCCGTCACGGATTTTCCTTTAAAATGTGTTTATTATACTTATTTGAAAACAATGTTTTTTATGGGCGGCCAGTGCAAATAACTAGCTAACATCAAAGCTCCAACGACGGTAAGACCACATGCACAAGCAACGGTCAACGCCGTTTCTTTTCCAAGTGGGGGCTAATATAAAACTGCCCATGACCTATTTCGCGTTTCACATTACCTCGACCGTAGACCATAGGTGTCGCGTTTTTCATCAATTTCCTCGTTTTCCACAGAGTGATGATAACGTGAGTTTGTGATTGGGTTCCGATTGTTTATTGTGTTATGATGGAGTTTGCTGTGATTGGGGTGAGATTTATAAAATAATTATATATAATAATTATATATAATATATAATAATTATAAAAAAGAAAATAATTATACTTATCGTTTAGATTTTATATCATTTCCTCTGGGAATAAAATCTGCAATGTAAAGGAGGAGTAGATACGTATAAATAATGATAATATTAATCAACACAAAATTTATTTAACCGTAACAGAGAAGGTTTTTAATACTTTCTTAATCCTAATATTACTAAGTTTGTACCAATATCTTAATCAGTATATCCCATCTTAATCCAATTGCATAAGCATTCAATAACATAGTAAGTATCTAATTGTTTATGGAATTCGTTCTAACCTATCAAAAGTTTCTTAAACCATTATGGTATACTTTTTTAACTGTTTAATTACCAGTCCTGTTAATAATTCTTCATATATGGCTTAGAGAAATTTACAGGAAAATTAGCTAAATCCTATAGGTACATACTGGAACGTTCTTTTATAAATAGATTTTGAGAATATTATGGTATAACATTTATTTAATACTAGGTAGACAAGGCAGGTACCACAAAATTACTGACGAGCTATTTCAACTGTAATGTAACAATCCAAGAATAGTGTTACAACAGGTTAATATTACAGGTTAAACGCACTGTAATGTACAAATATAATGTATATATCATATTTAAGTTTTTTTTTTATGATAATGACGAGCAAATCAGGTGCCTGATGGTAAGCATCATGATTGCCTATATCAGACACAGTGCCACCCAGTGTTTTAAAATTCTAAATTCTGCGCGGCACTACACTGCGCCTGTCACCCTCAGATATGAGTTGTTGGATCTCAACATGCCCAGTAATTTCGCTGGTAACATTGCCCTTCATACTGGAACACAGTAATGTTTGCACATTACTGCTTGGCGGATGAATAACTGGCAAAGGTGTGGTTCTTCCCCAGGCGGCCCCCTGCAAAAGAGGCCTACCACTACAATAATAATTAATATTATGTTTGTACTATTATTAATTCTGTGACCATAATAATATGCTCGCATCTGGACTGTTACATTCTGGAGGTGAAAGGTTCCTATACTTACCCATATAATATCCATTTCATAAGAATTATTAATTAATCTGTATCTAACCCGTTGTATGGCTTAATTAATAATTAATTAAAGCTGTTTAATCGGTCCATCAATGGTTAAATAGAAATCAGATTTGCATTCGTAATTACTGTGGGCGTTATTGACTTCAGCAAGGCCGTCGCGTGTCATTCAACTGGCTACTTGTAATTTCTATGTAAATGCTAGCAAGAGTATCTAATGAGCATTTTTATAGACTAAGCTTGGTTGGTGATGGTGTAGAGGTTGATAGCGCTGAGCATGAGGTCTTCGGTTCGATTCCCTGGTCAAGCAAAAGTTGGATTTTATCATTGGGATTTTTTCAATAATAGCACGGAATACTAATGATTCAATCATGCCTTTTACCCGAAGGGGTAGGCTGAGGTATATCCAGGACTCAGTCCCATACAGCACATTTCGCCAGTATGTTATTGGTCCCATGTCATCTACCAGGGCCATCTACCGGGCATAAGTAGTTCCAGGCTGCCATTGAGATAAATCCTAATGGAAAAATCCAATAACACTTTGCCTGATCTGGGGATCGAACCCGGGACCTCAAGGCCTTCTATTTTGTTGAGCTAAAAACGTAACTGGAGTGATAGTCTAAAACTCTCCAAACGACTGAACCGATTGTCATGAGACAAAGCAAATAACTCTCTTGATTACGTCAGCTTTCGAACACCAAAATCGTATCTAAATCGATCCACTCGTTTAGGAGCTCCATGCCACAGATACACAGCCACTTCAAACTTATAGCAACCCTTTCTTTTTCGATGAGGTTTTAAAATACACAGACAGAAAAATATAGTACTTAGACAAAAAGTCGGTAGGTACGTATTCTGTCATTAGCGCGATGTGAAACCTTATCCGACCGGTCTATAAGATAGCACTCCATGCTGCATGCTACATAATACACTTACCTATATACATACTCTGTCAATACATAATCATCATCATCATCATCGTCAGCCTACATTATCATCCCACTGCTGGGCATAGGCCTCCTCCCTCTGTATAATACATAAAACATATAGGTAATTAAAGATTCAGTTCGTATGTAATGTACATACTATGTACGCACTCACACCACTCACTTTATTTAAGTATGTTTTGTTCTCTCTAGATAATAATTTTCGTAGAGTTACCGGGAGATATAAAAAATACTACATGTACACTACACTACATGAGAGAAAAAAAATCTCCGAAAAAGAAAAGACACTGACGACTTGTTTGGATTAAATTGGATTTTTTACTGATAATTTGCATTGTTATTTTTTAGTTCCTAGTAAACTTGATTTTACGTAATTACATGTGTGTGTTACATTTTATATCATCAAAAACTTGGGTATATGTGAGCAAGAAAGCGAAGCTTGGCACCGCGCCTGGAGTGTCTTCCTTCTGTCCCTTAAGTATTATGTACCATTACGTACAAAGTATAACATTAATTATATTATTAACGTTTACGATGGTCAGTGTAACATAGAATCATGTAAGTAATTATGTTCTTAACGGAAGTTTAGCAATCAGAGTGAGGAGCCCGTTACTGTTCTGCTTTATTTATTGTGCTTACACTATTCATTGGGAACTTACACACATATAGGTACAAGAGGTACACAGTATCTTATTTTATATATCTTTAAATAAGCAATTCTTGTATATAATTGGAATCTCGGAATCGGCTCCAACGATTTTCATAAAATTTAGTATATAGGGGGTTTCGGGGGCGATAAATCGATCTAGCTAGGAATCATTTTTAAAAAATGTCATTTTATAAAAAAAAAAAAAATACCGAGCAAAGCTCGGTCATCTAGATATTAATAATTATCCTGCTAATATTATACCTAAATTTCAAAGTTCAGTACAATGTAAAAACTTACGTTGCTAACAGGTGAACAAAACGGTTGCGAGTTCTAACTCGACTCCAGCGCCATCTAGCACGGTTTTGGTTAGATTGATGCTTTGATGGATGTTTGTTACTCTTTCGCGCCAAAACTACTGAACAGAGTGGGCTGAAATTTGGTATGCAGGTAGCTTAGACCCTGGAATAACACATAGGGGTTTTTCCCGATATTCCAACGGGAATGATGTCTACGCGAGTGAAACCGCGGGGCACAGCTAGTAACTTATAAAATATAGCTGAATAATAATAATAATAATAATATAAAATACTAGCGGCCCGCCCCGGCTTCGCGCGGGTAGCAGAAGTAGGTATACCTAGTGAACGTTTTAATTGGAGTAAATTCGTGATACATTGTATTTTTATAGATATAACCCTAATGGTTTACGCAGCGCACGCAAATTAATGACTATTTCTGTTACAACGGCCAAACCTGGCCACAATGACATGTATAAATTTATCGTGCGGGCTATTTTGAAGATACTACAAACCCCTAGTATATTATTTGTACCACCAATAGTTTTCATATCGCGTGACTACTTAAACCAAAACAGACGGATATACTGTCGTAACATAACAGACGTATATCTCAGGGTGTCAGGCGCAGTGCAGTGCCGCGCAGAATTTATAATTTTAAAACACTGGGTGGCACTGTGTTTGATATGGGCAATCATGATGCTTACCATCAGGCACCTGATTTGCTCGTCTTGTCACTCACTATAAAAAAAAATGCTATCCAAATTAAACGTAGAGTCCGTAGATCGTGTGAATGCGTGCAAGAAGTAAGTTATGAGCAATCATGCAAACGCATTAATGTATGTGATTATTGTCTTATTACAGCTAGAATTGATTTCTGCCGCTATCTTGTATTGTTCAATGACTCTTGTACTCGTAACACGATTGTTAATTATCGTGTTAATTAATTTTAGCCGTGTTATGTTTCGTGTGATTGTTTGTTGATTGCAGTTCGGTAACGACTTCGGTTACACCCACGTAGCCCACGTAGCACGTGCAAATCAAAAGACAGTTGCTCACATCAAACGGAGCTGTGCGTTGACTTACAAGTTTGATTTTTATACAGCAGCAAGGGACCGTGGACCTGAGTTGTTGATATAAGTTTCAACTTGATACTTCAACGCGTTCCCGAGAAAAAGGGTCTTGAAAGATGGACAACGAAGTTATCATATAAGGGTTCCTTTTTTCTTTTTGAGTTACGGAACCCTGAAAACGTAAAAAGCTTTTCAACCGTACCCACTCTACCGCACATAATTAAGTATTTTAACAAAATAAATGTCACATTTTTAAATTTATTCTGAAAGTTTAAAGAAAATTATGTATCATCCATCCGATTCAAAAATGACCAAAAATATATATTTTTAATTAATTATAAGCAATTCAAAATTGATAAAATTCCAATAAGAGTCACTTGATCACGAACGCGCTACGAGTGGTCGCCAAGATTGTGACGTCATTATGTTATACTTATGCATGGTACTTTATCACATTTGGACGTCACTACTGATCACGAGCTTTTGTTACGAAACTTATAAGATCTTTCCATATATTATGTAAAAAAAATTCAAATACTCAATTTAATTACTTTGGTTAGGTGTTAAAAGTTACATAACTAATAATGAAAGGAGGTTATACAAGCTCTAGATTATAATTTCATAGTAAAATGATATGATAAGCTCTACCTTCCTGCTCTCGTTATCTATATCAGGAACATTCCACTTTAAAGAGAACTCTGCAATTTGCCTCAATATCGATAAATTGTAGGCTGAGCTTGTCTAGGATACAAATTACGTTATGGCATAGGTACTGAACAAAACTTCTAATTAGTTATATAATCATTGTGTTATATTATTACTTATATATATTACTTATATACATATAGTATACAGATAGGTACATAATAATTATAATATAATATTGTGTGTATATCTACATACCTATTATATTAATTTACCTATTATTTTAAGGTAATTACTTTCTTACTTCAATTATACCTATTTATATCTTCCTACTAATATTATAAATGCGAAAGTTTGTGAGGATCGATGGATGTTTGTTATTCTTTCACGCTAAAACTACTGACTGAAATTTGGTACTTAGATAGCTTAGACATAGAGTACTGTATTTTCCGCCATTCCCACGGGAACGATGCCTATACGCGAGTGAGACCACGGGGCACAGATAGTATATTATAAAATTCTCGTGTTTGTAACAGTAATTCAGTGTTTGTAACCAAACTCCTCCGAAGCCACTCGGTTGTTTTTAATGATTTTTTTTGTATATTCGGTATGTCTAAGAATAGGTCGTTAACTAATTTTGTCCCCCTAGGTGATAAGGACACCAAAAATATTTATTTTAGTTTTTGGACAATTTTTTTTTTATGATTTGGCATTAGAAAATAGTACATATTATAACCCTCAATTTTCACCCTTCTAATACCAACCCTAATTTTTATTTGCAATATTATTAGGTACTGTAGTAAGTAATCTTCAACACTCAGTGGTCGATAACGGATCAAAACAACGTATGCCGGGTCATCTAGTATTATATTTTATGTATATTTTAACGGCTTATTCCCATACATAAATAATTTGTTCCCAACACATCCAAAACATCCAAATCTACATCCAAAAAAAAAACTGAATAAAGGTAGGAACAGGCAACATAAGCAGTCGACAGAATTACTCTACATTTGACGTATCTGTCCAGTCCTTAGCATCATTTATTAATCAAATATTGATATTAAAAATAATATGGGACAACCTGGTGTAACCGCTCAGACGACGTCTGCTTATTTGCAATCTATGGCATAAAAAAACTACCACACTCTTGACATCTGGTCCCAAAGCAAACTAGGCCTACTATACTTAGTCTCCAGATGACTGTTAAACACACTTATACTTATAAAATACTTACTTATAGCAGGTCAAAGGTGTTACCTTTGACCTGCTCGGGCATCGAACCCGCGACCGGAAAAATAGATGGTTTGTTGTAACCGAAAAAAGGTATGTGTTTTTATGCGAAAGTGACAGCGCTCTACAAAGTCGACGATACCTGATTATCTCCCTTATGAGCCCCATGTGCATTATTTAATTTCCAGTTACACCTAGGTACTTCGCATCAAATTTCTAGTGCAATTATATTATAAGTAGATTAAAAATTTATTAAAACAATTTATTAGTCTATTAAAAGTCATATTCATCAGTAAAGTCCGAGTAGTTACGCCCGAAGTAGGTACGCCCACAACTCGGAACGCTTTACCAAGAATCATTTTCTCGAACGGAACCGGTACAGGTGGAAACAATCTTTCCCCGACTTACTTAAACGGAATGTCGACTTGTAGCTGACTATTGCCTCTGATAGGTAGTTGAACCTATAAATAAAACAATGTATACATTGAAGTCACCTACTATAGATCTATCTACTTATATTTAAGAAGAAGTAAAGCCGGAAAATTTGACTCAATCCTATGAATAATTGATTCAATCGATGTTGAAAGTGTTCTCTTAATAGTTTATATCTCAATTAGCTGCGCCCCGTGGTTTCACCCGCGTATCGTTTTGTAACCCGGCTAAGGGTTAACAGATCCAGATAACGGGCAGCAGCGTCCTCTGCAAAAAAACCATCGAAATGCGCTCGACAACCCGACTGCTAAGCGTGTAGAGTATTGGCAAAACCCCCTGCAACTGCAGCTGAACAAAAGAATTGTCCCCAGTTCCTAATCATCACCGTGGCGCTGACCGAGGCAGCGTACTACAGTCGCATGGCTACAGTAAACCGGCTGCGGATGCCCGCCTTCAGACCTGGCGTGACTCTGCAGCGACCCTGGAACCATAGGATCATGGCCGCCGCTTCTCATCGGACGCCATATGTTGTTCTTAGAAACCCACCACATAGGTAAAGATTATGTACTTACAATTGTGAACACGGCCAAAACACTTATTAATTAAGGCTCAAAACCACCGCGGCGCACGGTGAGTCTACGCACGCGCGTCAAGCTTCGCTTTGCAAGAAAATTCACTATTATATGAATTGAATATACTATGCTTACTATACTATGAATTGACGTCACTGGTGCACGCGTGGCTTGCTCGAATATGGTGCACGCGTGGCTCAACGCTGTCAACGCCATGCACGCTGTTTACGCGGTACACGGATGTTTGTGTAGCGTGTCCTGCAGTAGAAACGTAGACCCATGTTGTCAAACAAATTAACCCACGCAGCTAAAATGCGCCACGTGCCCGTATACAGCATGCGCAGCGGTGGTTTGAGATCATAACCATTTATCTCACAGGCCGCGCTAAAAGATGATTTGCGTCATACTTCCAAAATAAAAAAGATAAAAAGCTGTCCTTCCCAGTACCTTTACCTTAACACTTGCAGTAATGAGTTTTACAGGTATCAACATCTTGCTAACACATGTTATTTTGGAATACAGTATTTTGGTAGTCAGACGACGTCAAGAGTTTTTTTCCCTCAGATACGCAATGAAGCACTTCGGCCCAAGTAACCGCAACGTATTCGCCACCGGCCCATGGAAGACCACCGCTCGCATCCCAGGCCTGTCCCCTGTTACGCCGGAGTACGAGTTCGTGAGAGCAGCATCAGCCCCGCCTCTGGTGCAAAACGATGGTGGTACAGGTTTATATAGCACGCCACTGCACTTGCACACTACTTCTTGTATGCTTTTGAAGAGTTTGATAGACTAGACACTTTATAATCTGCCGCATGACTTCCACTGCTGAACGTAGGCCGCATCCTCAGAATGCCATGGCGTACCTATCTATTTCAAAGAGTACAGTAGTAAAAAGGTCGCAAATTAAAATAGTAGAGTAGTAGAAGGTAGGCTGTAGAAGTTTTCTTTAATTTAATTCTATTTGCACACTGCTATATGCACACTGCTAGATACTGGTTCAAATAATTAGGTACCTAGACGATTATTCGATAATTCCACTCTTAGAAAGTCAGCTATACTTACCTTTTTCTTTGGATAAACCTGGAACTTCGGGGAAAAAACAAAAACCACCAAAGAAATATTGGTTCATAAATATATAGGGCTGTTCCATTTTGACTGTTCTAAACACTAAACACCGAAGATCTCACTAACATCAGAATCAAAGTAGCAGCAGTTACTTCAACTATTGTTGAGATTTCGTGCACTATGCACTTCGAAGTATTAAGTTTTCGTCTATAGCATTATGTGATTGTCACTGAATAACCCATATTTGATGACCACATGGATTTTTATATGCACAAGCAGACGGGCCGCCGCCGTGAGGGGTTACCGCCGCCTGCAACACCAGGGGTATTACCAGTATATCCATGAAAGAGATGATCTTTCATGTACCTACTAAATCCCTAATAACCTTTCATAATAATATTCTAAGTCGTACCTAAGTACTTTAGAGGGATTCATGTGACAATCCATAGATAGCTATGGACGAAACCGCGATAGTTCAAGTTAGTGTGACTGACAGGTGCGATCCACACCATACCAGCACCCAACCTCAGCCTCTCAGAGAAGCCGATCGTCGTCATTGAAGATACGGATGGCAACTCTAATAATGCTGCTACGGACCAAGTAAGATAGATACTCATAGATACCGGACTAAAATCCTAAAAACAAATTAAAAATCCTATATTTCTATAAGTACCACATTAGGTGCAATTTTTAAACAATTTGTGTGGATTGGTTGGTTTTGCAGAACTTTTTAATCAATAGCCAGTTCACTCGAAATATTTCAGTCTGCAATTTGCAAAAAATTGTCTCCAATTTAAAAAGTGGTAAATGGTAGGTAACAAGTTTATTTACCCAAAGTTTAAGCATTATTATAATACTAGTTGTGCGCCGCGGTGCCACCCGCTCAGTCTTCGTTCCCGTCGGAATATCGGGACAAAGAATACCCTATAATATATATTACCCTATATACCCTGTGATATTCCAGGGTCTAAGCTATCTACATACCGGATTTCAGCCTAATTGGTTCAGTTTTGGCGTGAAAGAGTAACAAATATCCATTCATCTATCCTCACAAACTTTCGCATTTATAATATTATAGGCTCAAACCCACCGCTGCCCGTGCACAGCATTTTAGCTGCGTGGGTTCATTTGTTTGACAACGTAGGTCTACGTTTCTACTGCAGGACACGCTGCTAATACACGCATCCGTGTACCGCGTGCACAGCGTGCATAGCGTAGACAGTGTTGAGCTAAGCGAGCGCCATATTCAAGCAAGCCACGCGTGTACCTACTATAATGACGTCAATCCACGTGTAACGTGTACGTGTGTTGCAGGGGACACAATAACGTAAGAAGCAATTCAACGTCATTGACAATAACATACATTTTCTTGCAAAGCGAAACTTGACGCACGTCTCCGCGCCGCGGTGGGGTTGAGCCTTCAGTAGAATTATCATAAAGCATCTGACACAACACGTACCACATTATTAATTTCAGCCTAAAACCGCCTACGAAGTGACAGAAAAATATTTGGAGCCTATTTTCCAAATGGCCAAAATAGAGACGCCGGTTGGATTTTCGAAACCTCAAGTGAGTATCAACACACAATATAATAATCGTAGTCAAATACTCATTGGCTTTAAATTTGGCACAGAATAGATAATAATACTAAGTATAGAATGGACACTGTCATCCGCCCACCAATCGGGACTTCCTCACCCCGCCAGCTAGATTGAGCTCTCCACGAGCCCCGCTTCGCTGGGAAATAACCTCACGCACACTCTTGCACGTGTACAAAACTCCATGTGTGCAGTGTTTGTGTAGTACCTAGTTAGTTATAGCGCGGCTTTTGTATGGATTTGAGTCGAGTGTCCGGGGTGTGATTTAGGCTCCATTTTAAAATGGCCAATTCTCAACTTCAGCAGCGCCCTTTGGCAGACACGGTGCGCATCTGTCCGTTGGACGATGCTTTTTTTTCGGAACACAGTAATGTTTGCACATTACTGATTGGCAGATGAATAACTGGCAAAGGTGTGGTACTTCCCCAGGCAGCCCCTTGCAAAAGAGGCCTACCACTACACTATGCTTGCAGCAATCGTAAACAATGTGCCCAAGAGATCAAGACATTGGGCTATTGGACTTAAGGTTACCTATTGGTGCAAATTACTGTGTTCCGGTATGAAGGGCAATGTTACCAGCGAAATTACTGGGCATGATCATATTCAACAACTCATATCTCAGGGTGACAGGCGCAGTGTAGTGCCGCGCAGAATTTGAATTTTAAAACACTGGGTGGCACTGTGTCTGATATGGGCAATCATGATGCTTACCATCAGGCACCTGATTTGCTCGTCTTGTCACTCACTATCATAAAAAAAAAAAATACATCCTACTTCCTACTAATCCTATTGATATTATAAATGAAAGTTTGTGAGGATGGATGGATGGACGTTTGTTACTTTTTCACACCAAAACTACTCAACCGATTTGGCTGAAATTCGGGATGTAGATAGTTTAGATCCTGGAATAACACAAAGGATACTTTTATCTTGATATTCCTATACGGCAACGAAGACTACACGGGTGAAATCGTGGGGCACAGCTAGTGATTCATATAGAAGCCTCTGTACGTAGACTGGTGTTCTAGAGAACTCGAAGGGATCCAAGGGGCATTGGTAATGCCTACGAAATCTTAAAAAACGTAGCCAAGCCACAAATTTGACAAAATTTGCTTCGCAATGAGTTGTGCGAATTCCAAATTACATAAGATAATGCACAAGTAGTATAGCCAACGACATTGGCAGACTTCAAAGGCATTTCACCCCAGTTACTTATTTACATTGTAATAATAAAACTGTATAATTCAGCCAGTACAAGCCTTGCCTGAGCTACAAACGTATTTGAGAAACGGTGCCGCCTTGCAGATAGCCGCTGATTATGGCCTGTCAGCCATAAGCGTGCCACACAACCCTGCTCCACAGCAATTCACCGTACAGGTAAGTCTAGAACTAATATTATATCATTTATAGGACGGTAGACTTGTACGAAGTTGAAAATCTTTTCTGTGAACTTCTGTAGACCTGATGATTGGATAAGTATTTGTAAAACACCTGCCATTAATAGCGCATTGATTCTGTGATTTTCTTGGTAGATCTTGAAAGATACGAATGGCAACAAATGGTATAAACAGTAATGATGGTACTACAATACCGAGTTCGGTTGTAAAACTGAAAATATAAGTACTTACCTTGAAATAATGACTAATTAATATTTGCTAAATTCTAGATTTTTTTTAGCTGAATACATTTGGGTAGGTACTCTTCTTTCTTATTTAAAAGACTTGGATGAACTGCTTGAAAATGATATTACTTACTTATATTTGAAAAGTGCAGAGACGACGGCTGATAGATTAGAATGGAAAAGGTTCAATGCCGAGCCCGCTTAGTACTCACTCGTAATAAGGGCAGGAAGATGTCTGTTATTTCCTTCTGTTTTTCAATCCCAATTTGTCTTCCAGGGTATCCAGACTTTCAATGGAATACCACCCCAAGAGCCCCCACACTCTGGAGCTGACAGCGTAATGATACCACCAAACGTACTCTTCCAATCAGATCCAATGTTCCTTCAGAAACTGCAACAGCAACTCTTGCAGCGTTTCCCTTCAGTCGAATTTGTACCTTACGCCGCAGAACTTATACCACAAAATCCACAACCAAATCCCCAGCAAAATCAGCAGTTCTTCCTGCTTCAGAACGAGGAAATAAAGCCACAGGAAACATTCCTTTCGAGTGAATCCAAGAACGTGGTACAGAGGGAAACGCAAGAAGGTTCGTTGGTCACTTTAGTACCACAAACAATTATGGTTAGTAACGTTACAGAGAAACCTGGTCCCACAGAAGTTCCTACACCACAAAATATAACTTTAGAGGTGGTCGCTGCAGAAACACAACCGGTAACAACGACTATTAAGTATGTAATAGAAAGCACCGAAGCCCAAAACACGCAGAACACCACCCCAATTTATTACGCCCAAATCGGCCAAAGCGTAGGAAACGTTATAGCAAACGGGTTTTACTCAGCTATTAACGATGTAAGAGCGGCAGCTGCTTTAGAACAAGTAGAAAAACAAGAAACCACTAAAGCACCCGAAGCAACCACTACTCCAATAAGCCCTGATTTGCAACAATACTTCGTTCAAAACAATGAGAAAAGTGAAAACAAGACAGTGAAAGATTTGAAGCCTCTTCACGGGGTACCTTTTGCGAAAGCAGCAGATTCCGTCAAAGTTGCCTATACATTACTGAGATCAGATGACAAAGAGCCGAAGATGACTAAAGAAGGTACAGTTTACGCTGGACAAATCGTGGAAGCGAGTATCAGTGAAGATCACGAGTTTAACAAACAAAAATCTACTTTGATGAAACGTGCACCAATAAGACTGTTTGCAGTTACTGAGAAAAAAGAAAACGCTGTGACAAGTTCAGTGCCAAAAGTGACGGTGGTTAAAGCGAAGATTCCGCCGAAAAGTAAGCTAACGTTTGATGATAAGACAGGAGAGCCTGTACTGAGAATATATGCCAGTTACGTGGATAACCCTTCACAGGTGAGTTAATCAAGTTAAGACGATGTTACACAAGAGTTTTTTGGGTGCGAGCGGCAGTTTCTTGCAATGCGATAATCTGCGGCCTAGTGTAAATAAATGGTGCGACTTTCGACTCTCGAAAGCAAAGAACTCCTCCCTAAACTCCTCGGTTACAGTGTCGCTCGCATTATCGCTGCGAGTTTTAACCATCATGTAATCAACCAGAGGAAAATCTCATGGAAAGCTCTAGGTTAATAGCTCGCGTGATGAAACTCTTCTCGTGTAACTTCGGCTTAAGTTATTTTGAACTAGAAAATGGAAAGTTGTCTCAAATACAGAGTCATTTACCGCTGTACCATTGCTGCGTAATTGCATAACTTAATGCAATGTATTCGTCTTCTTAAGTCTAAAGTTGTAGGATAGAAATGCTAATGCCGCTTAGTGGTTTTACGAGACCGAGTTTCTTGTTTTTTCCATAAAGTGTTAGTAATAATTACGAATGCAGTTTTCTAAGCCACAAGGCTAGTTTTGACCAGACTTTAACGGTCTTTATGCCGAGGATAAAATTAGGATTTACTGGGAACTTTGCATTCTACTACACAATTCCCAAATTCAATTATTATTGTACCTAATGCAAATTTAGTTGTATCCTTCTAATATTATAAACCTCAATACAATGTAAAAGTGTTACCTTTGTCACAGGGAAACAAAACGCTAGCGTGTTCTAAATCGATCCCAACGCCATCTAGCGATGTTTTTTGATTATTCCGTTTTCACGCTAAAACTACTGAACCGATTGTGCTCAATCGGTTTTGACGTGAAAGAGTAACAAACAACCATCCATCCATATGGCCTGGAGGTATCCATATAGTGAGGATGGCCTCACAAACTTTCGCATTTATAATATTAGTGGGATTGATGTCAATAAAGAGTTTTATATTAGATATTGTATTATATTAGACGATAGGTCAACCATCAATCATAGCCGTAATTGTGGCCAAACTGTCAGCACAACCCACAGAACAAAATATCAAGTAGAATTAGCAAGTAGGCGGAACAATCGTAGTAATAACGTGCTCCGTCACTACTGCCGTAATGTTAGTTTACAGAGCAAAAAGATTTAATGGAAATCAACTTTAAATCATAATGATAGTGCTATTCTGGACGTTTCCATTCTTCTATTTTTCTTTTCACCCAAAGTGCTCGCACACTTCCGGCTTGACGACACCTGGTATGAAGTAGCAGGACATGTTAAGATAAATTACATAATATTAATAGTTCCAACCCTATTACGTTCGACTAAGGTTGAAATTAGTAAGTTCAAAATAAGCTACTTAGTGGTGTACACAATATGGTAGTTTTCTTAATTAGCTTAAAATGGGAAGTAAAAAAAGTCGGAAAAAAGTTTTAGTTGTCGACAATATAACAGATTTATTTTATTTGGGAATAGGGTTCATTTTTAATAAAGTAACAATATCTATGTATGCAACAAATCACTTGCATTTTTCAATGTCTTAAAGATATGACAATACCACGTTTGTGTGCAAATGTGTTACGGTGGTTTTCCTAGTAGGATCCGGCTATGTGCCTTCTAATTAATATTTGTTCTGTGGCACAACCTATCGTGTAATGAACAAATCTAACCAAAGAAAATAAATTTAAAATTCCAGAAAGACGTTATAACACAGAAAATAACCAGCATGAAACCAATCACGATGACCCGAAAAGACATCATAGAAAGTTGGAAAACTTCCACCATCAAGTCAGTGGACAAGACGCAAGGTTTCGACGGAAACCAAGTCACGCAGTTTGGGCTCAAACTGAGATCAAGAAGCGACGACTACATACCACTTTTCGAAGAATATGAGGAATGATAAGTTTATAATGGTGGCTAATCATTGCGCGACTAAAGCTACGTATTCACTAAAGAACATTTTGTCCTGCAACTTGACGCGGAACACTCAATCTACGTGTCGCTGCATCGTTGCAAATTATTTCCAAAATAAATGATAATGGATTTTTTTTCACGTAGTTGGCAACATGTTCCACAACATGTTGCTCTGTATGTCCCTTAGTGAATCCGTGGCTTTACCATTTTAACCTTTTTCTTCATCTTCTATAAGGGAATATGTTTCGAGCAAATAACTCGCGTCGAAAGTATGCAGCACCGAACAAAGTCGAATTTTACACGCCGAATGTTTTTATATTGCAGCACATCTCTCGCGTCGTGTATACGCACCATAATAGTGGCGAAAAGACCATAATTAATAGTAGCTAAGCTTGACAAATTAAATATTATTAATTCAGCTAAGTACTCATTAATATACTGTTTTTTTTTCACACACATCATTATTTTTCTAAATACTTAGAGGCCCGCCCACACTCTAAAATATGTCTTATATTACAATAAAAAATCTGAGCGTAATTTAAGAATATGGGCCCCATAGAGTTTTTAAATTGTTTTTGCTGTAAGACTGAAATTCTATAAATTATTTTTAATGTAACTTATTTTTATTAGGCTGGATATGACGAAACTTTCAAAGTGGAGTAGAGCTCCACTTTGAAATACAGGTATACAGGTATACAGGGTATATACAGGGTCCCTGGTAATCGTTTAACCTAATAAAGGATCTCTGTGTTCTCATCTTTCAAAACAATTTTCATAAATTGGTTGGTTTCGAAACGATAATATAATATTAAGTAAACGATAAATAAATTTACAAAAAAAGTACAACAAAAACTTGCTGTTCCATAATAGGACAGATTGATAGATAAACACATTATTGGTACACCACAAACAATAAATCTTAAAATAAATAAAAAAGCAGTATGACAAATAGTGTAACAATTGGCGATCTTATTGCTAAGAGCAATCTCTTCCAGACAACCGTGCAGGGAGAGGAGAGTACCGTAAATCACATTTGGTCAGTGGTGTGTTAAATGAACACAATACATGCATACATTTCGTCATAATACCGGAAGGTTAAGGAACCGTTTCTATAACAGTTGTTTTTTTTTTTTGCGATTTTAGGGATACCACCATAGTAAAAGTTTATCAAAATAATGAGGATCCTAACTGATTATTAAGAACCCTGTATAAAAATAAAATCCCGAAAGAATCACTGTAGTTTAAAAGCTTAGAAAGTCATATCCAGCCCTAAATTATGTAAATAAAATTATCATAGATATAAGTATTATGTAGTATGTATTAGTTAAGATTTATGTAATGCATTTATCGTATTAATTTATTATTATGCCAAATAAATATAAACATAATTTACAATTCATTTTTATTTATTTTATTCACCACTATAGTTATAATTTACAAAAATTTTTACTCTAGTTTTGAGTTTTACAATTGGATTGAGGTAGGTATCCAATGATATATTTATTTTTGTTATAATTTTTAACAAATCATAAACTATTAGGTTGTTCGGAAAGTAATTTCGTTTTTTCCCCCGACAGTTTTTTACCAGCAAAGACGAAAAATTTTATGAGCGTGGAATTATGCTACTACCAGAAAGATGGACCAGAATTAACCAGAACTGCCAATATATAACTTTTAATACGGTATTTGTTTATTATACGAAAACTGTCTTCCATATCCACAAAAAAAAAACGGAATTACTTTCCGAACAACCTATTATTATGATAACCTATTATGATAACAAGAGGAGGGCTTATTATTATACCAGAATTTAAAGTCTTCAATGAATCTCATATTAAGGTGGTTGGGCCGACATCATTTCCCATACAAACTTTGAGGAACCAATGACGATTATAGAAGACATATAATTTCATCATTAGTATTTCACTCGCTGTGCCCCGCGGTTTCACCCGCATAGTAATCGTTGGAATATCGGATTGTTCCACTATGCCCCACCAAGCCGCTAGTGTTTATCTAGTTATACGCCAAAAAATACGTTTAAAAATTTCAAATAATTGTAGTCTTTCCTTAGAAATTGCAAAATTCTGATAAATACCTATTTGCAGTTTTAAAACCTATCTTTTGTAGTAAAACTGGATAAATACCCTATATTATTAGTTATATCTCTTCTATCATCGTCATTGATTCCTTGTATGGGAAATGATGTCTGCCCAACTACCTAGAGTGAATACACAATTTGACACAATCCTGTTAAAACTTAAAACAAATCGACATTTTGTATTCCCCTGTTCCCCCGAATATAATTAACCCATTCTATAAATTTATATTCTGATATTTTTATAGTGAAGTAAACTTGTCCCTGTCATTTTAGTTTTTCTTATAAACTCTGTATCTATCTCGATATTTCTATAGTGAACTTCTAAAAATCCCAGCTTTACTCACGTGCTGTGTTACGTTAAACGTTCGTTACAAAAAATCAAGAGTTTATAAACAAAAATAAAACCATAAAGACATGGTTTATTTCATCTTCAAAATATCAGGATATAAATATATCAAATAGGTTTACTATATTCGGTGGAAACAGGGGAATACAAAACATCTTTTCGGTGAATTTTCCAATTTTCCATAGGATTGTATCAAATTCCTAAGCGTCAAATTCCTGTTAATTAAGTTACATATTTGTTCATCTGGAATTTAAAGGGGTCATTCGGCTGACCGCGTGCTGCGTCTTATTCTGTGCTTGTAACGAATAGGAGATTCATCAATCGTAACAAGAAGTCGCTGCAGTCGCCGCGCGCAGTCAGCAGTCGAATGAGACCTTAATACTAAGAACATACAATATTGTCCATTAATTTTCATATTTTTGGCTTATTTTGTGCATTTAAAAATAATTAATTGAATTGTAACAATTAATAAAAAAAAGAAAAATACGTGATGTATGTACATACCAAAACAGTCCAAAAAATGGTTTAACAATCCTTTTTGTACTACAATCCTTGAGGTGACTGCATAAATTATATTGCACACAAAACATTACTCAGTTCACGGATACAAATGACTTAGCAAAATAAAAATCTATGTTTATTTTATGAATATTTCCAACTTTGTTCTATGTAAATTAAAAATACTGTTTTCATATAAAATTATGTATCTAAAGGCACTTTGTACGTTGCCAATAAGAGAATAGATGGTACAGCTATCTATTTCATTAGATAATTATAAAATACCTAAAATAAATGAAATGCAATCATTGCGACTGGGCGCAGTGACCGAACTTCAACCTTAAACGTAACCTGTCAAACGCAAAAAATTTCGAAGCAAATTATATAGTTTATCAAATTTTTTTAGAAATCATCCCATTACAGTCGAATGAAATTAGAACGGTGGGAATGACCCACCAATTCAAGACATCCAAACAAAAATAACTACCCAAAACAAGTCGACAGCAAAAAGGTTCGTATTACTTACACAATTTCTAAAGACTTCTAATTTAGAGCCACCTCGGTTTCATTAGGATGTACTAGGATTGCTTGAGTTTTTCAAGTTGGTCCATAAACCAAGGCCGGCCAGTGGAACGCTGGGTCAATATATCACAACCAGTCTCTGTTACCAACAGGGTTTGTTCGAACTGAAACATAATATAATTTTATTTTTTATAGACAAGGCGGTCAAATCGCTTGATATACAATCTGAAATGTGCAGAAAAATTTCCCCCTATAGTGCGGCTAGTGCGTTAGGTAGATGGGATAGAAAAATTTCGCCGTTGACTATAGTGCCTCCACGGTAGCTCAAGTGGTAGAGTGCCCACCCCGCGGAATGGTGCGGAGGGTACGTGGTTCGAATCCCGCCCATGAGTTGACATTTTTCTTCTCATTTCAGATTGAATAATGAGGTTTCTTCATATCATAGAATATGATACTTATTCACCAATCCTACTAATATTATCAATGCGAAAGTTTGTCGGTATTTGTTCCGTACTTTTTCAGGGTAAAATTACTGAACCGATTGGATAATATTATATGGAAACTTCTACATAGCCACCGCGTGGCACCTTCTAAATAAAAGAATGTAACCAAACCAAATATTGTAGAACTATCCGTTGAAAAATTAAGCCCTACAAGTTTCTTGTGCGTTCTTCTTGTAAAGGTATCTCTCCGATCGCATGGTAGACTCATTACTGTTTATCTTCATTGACGTACAAAAATGTCAGATTGTGACCCATTTGAATAAATCAGTTTGGACTGAAATTTGGTATGTAGGTAGCTTAGACCCTTGAAAAACATAGGTTACTTTTCCGCAGGTTAAACTGAAAGGCACAGTTAGTATTTAATTTCTATACATATTAAGAATAAAGAAAGCCATTGATCGACAATGGGCAGCGTTATCACATAATTCATTCAAAAAAGGCATAGACCTCTTTTGTTCCGAACTGATACTCTTTATAAATCTGGGCTCTATGGTTAAGCGTAATTAATAATATATACTATGTACCTGGGCAGATCGTGAACCATCAGCAGTGACAGCGGTCCAGTGATCGGGCCACTGCTCGTCCCTCCAGCCTCCCTCGTTGATCATTGGCTCTATGGTGAAGCAGTGACCTGGTTTCATCACGCCTACTGCTTTGTTTTCTGGAATATACACAAAACAACAATCAGAATACCATAATACACTTATTCAAGAACTATTACTCCATGTATCTAATCCAATTCTTAAACAATACTTAATTGAGATCTCACGCTGAGCGTACATTCGGAGCGACCATTACGGACCTATTTTAACTATCGCATAGTGCGAGCATAAAATACAAAAACTCCTGGCGCCAGAATTTTGGCCGGCGGTTTAGGGAGACGAGACGAAACCTATCATCTCTAAAGCATAGATTATATTTTAGTTCGTATAATATTTTAGTCTGTAAGGTACTTATTGATATGGACCTCAATACTAATAGAAAATAACTGCTGCTATCATCGCCAAGTTTGCGGGTGAAATCGCAAAAACAAGCGGTCTTGTGCAAACCGCTTCGTAAGTTCCTAGTATAACAATTTATTTGATGTATTTGGGCAACATTGCATCAAAAAAACAATATAAACAATATTTTAATACTGGAATTATAGAAACATTAAAAATGCAGAATAGTTTGAGAAGTACAGATCATGGACTCTTTAACAAGCATCTATTTGTTTAAGGTGTTACAGACAGCCCACTATGCGAAGCGGAGGAGACAGCTGCTCATGTCCTTCTTGAGTGTACAGGGGTAGAAACAAGAAAACAACAAAGTTTTGTTGTTTGGGCATAGTACCTCGGAACCCTGGGGTCGCTCACCGAGATTGCCGGCAACCTGAAAGGCTGCTGAAGTTCTTCGGAGAGCTAGGGTGGCTCAAGTGAGGAATCACACCCAACCCACACGCAAAATAGACGCATTGACGTCGTCTTGCAGATTGCCTGTGATTTTGACTTGACTTGACTTGTGGATTAGACAATTTTCTTATCCTACTGTAATCCTTCCCTAACTACTACTAATATTTGATTTAATTTGGTGTTACTTTTCGGAACTCCATTGCAAACTCCTAGAACAAGAATATTTTGTTAATAGTTCCGATTTTTAAATCAGATCCGATTGATAAAAATCGGAACTAAAAACTAAATATTCTTGTTCTAGGAGCTTCTCACTAATATCATAAATTAACCTAGAAAAAAAGGGGGGACGGAGTTTTATAAAACAAAAAGGGAAGCACCATAGTAAGTCTGCTCGCTAATACAAACATGACGCAAACAGACACTCCATTCACCTATTTCTCTAGGTTTATAGCCTAATGTATAAAGCCTACAAAAAATTAATAAAACCAGTACTCACTAGCATAGTGTGGCACGTTAGGTGCAGTATGAAACAGTCTATGAATCCCGTGTCCACAATAAGAGCGCACTACACTCAGCCCGTTAGCCTGAGCATGCTTCTGAATCACATTCCCAATCTCCCTGTACTTCTCCCCTGGCTTCACAATCTCGATGGCTTTCTGTAGGCATTCATGTGTCACTTGAACCAGTTTACGAGTGGATTCAGAGACGTTGCCTACGAAGAATGTCTCATTGAGGTCCCCATGGAATTCACGGTGGTAGACTGTTACGTCTACATTGCAGATGTCGCCGTCCTGGAATTGAGTTATATCATATTTTTAATAAAAAGTTTGGTTTTGTGATGTATAGATTGTAGATAGCTGCGGAAAGTCTTAAATTTTATAACTTTATGGCACCCTTTTTGTTGGTTAGGTTTGACCCAAATCGAGTAAATGTTCAACCTCCACTATCTATACTAATATTATAAAGAGAGAAACTTTGTTTTTTTGTTTTTTTGTTTTTTTGTTTTTTTGTTTTTTTGTTTGTAACGAATAGGCTCCGAAACTACTGGACCGATTTTAAAAATTCTTTCACTTATGGATAGCTTAATTCAGTGTGAGTGCCATAGGCTATATGAGATTTTGAAAAAAAATGGGGATCCGTAAGAAAACTGCAATATTGTGAACCAAGGTGTTACATAATATAATTACCATATTCATAAATTTGCGTGCGCTGTGAAATGCATTGATGGTAGAATAATATAATGTACTAGGGGTTTGTAGTACTTATCAATACCTACAAAACAGTATACATAGATTATATCCATCTTTTTTGGTTTAGTCACAATAATCGAAAAAGTGATTATTTTCATGCGGTGTGAAAACTATTGGTGGTAGAGTAAAGTAATGTACTAGGGGTTTGTAGTACTTATCAATACCTACAAAACAGTATACATAGATTATATCCATCTATTTTGGTTTAGTCACAATAATCGAAAAAGTGATTATTTTTCATGCGGTGTGAAAACTATTGGTGGTAGAGTAAAGTAATGTACTAGGGGTTTGTAGTACTTATCAATACCTACAAAACAGTATACATAGATTATATCCATCTTTTTTGGTTTAGTCACAATAATCGAAAAAGTGATTATTTTTCATGCGGTGTGAAAACTATTGGTGGTAGAGTAAAGTAATGTACTAGGGGTTTGTAGTACTTATCAATACCTACAAAACAGTATACATAGATTATATCCATCTTTTTTGGTTTAGTCACAATAATCGAAAAAGTGATTATTTTTCATGCGGTGTGAAAACTATTGGTGGTAGAGTAAAGTAATGTACTAGGGTTTGTAGTACTTATCAATACCTACAAAACAGTATACATAGATTATATCCATCTTTTTTGGTTTAGTCACAATAATCGAAAAAGTGATTATTTTTCATACGGTGTGAAAACTATTGGTGGTAGAGTAAAGTGATGTACTAGGGGTTTGTAGTACTTATCAATACCTACAAAACAGTATACATAGATTATATCCATCTTTTTTGGTTTAGTCACAATAATCGAAAAAGTGATTATTTTTCATGCGGTGTGAAAACTATTGGTGGTAGAGTAAAGTGATGTACTAGGGGTTTGTAGTACTTATCAATACCTACAAAACAGTATACATAGATTATATCCATCTTTTTTGGTTTAGTCACAATAATCGAAAAAGTGATTATTTTTCATGCGGTGTGAAAACTATTGGTGGTAGAGTAAAGTGATGTACTAGGGGTTTGTAGTACTTATCAATACCTACAAAACAGTATACATAGATTATATCCATCTTTTTTGGTTTAGTCACAATAATCGAAAAAGTGATTATTTTTCATGCGGTGTGAAAACTATTGGTGGTAGAGTAAAGTGATGTACTAGGGGTTTGTAGTACTTATCAATACCTACAAAACAGTATACATAGATTATATCCATCTTTTTTGGTTTAGTCACAATAATCGAAAAAGTGATTATTTTTCATGCGGTGTGAAAACTATTGGTGGTAGAGTAAAGTGATGTACTAGGGGTTTGTAGTACTTATCAATACCTACAAAACAGTATACATAGATTATATCCATCTTTTTTGCTTTAGTCACAATAATCGAAGCAGTGATTATTTTTCATGCAGTGTGAAAACTGTTGGTGGTAGAGTAAAGTAATGTACTAGGGGTTTGTAGTACTTATCAATACCTACAAATCAGTATACATAGATTATATCCATCTTTTTTGGTTTAGTCACAATAATCGAAGCAGTGATTATTTTTCATGCGGTGTGAAAACTATTGGTGGTAGAGTAAAGTAATGTACTAGGGGTTTGTAGTACCTATCAATACCTACAAATCAGTATACATAGATTATATCGATCTTTTTTGGTTTAGTCACAATAATCGAAGCAGTGATTATTTTTCATGCGGTGTGAAAACTATTGGTGGTAGAGTAAAGTAATGTACTAGGGGTTTGTAGTACTTATCAATACCTACAAAACAGTATACATAGATTCTATCCATCTTTTTTGGTTTAGTCACAATAATCGAAAAAGTGATTATTTTTCATGCGGTGTGAAAACTATTGGTGGTAGAGTAAAGTAATGTACTAGGGTTTGTAGTACTTATCAATACCTACAAAACAGTATACATAGATTATATCCATCTATTTTGGTTTAGTCACAATAATTGAAGCAGTGATTATTTTTCATGCGGTGTGAAAACTATTGGTGGTAGAGTAAAATAATGTACTAGGGGTTTGTAGTACTTATTAATACCTACAAAACAGTATACATAGATTATATCCATCTTTTTTGGTTTAGTCACAATAATCGAAGCAGTGATTATTTTTCATGCGGTGTGAAAACTATCGGTGGTAGATTAAAGTAATGTACTAGGGGTTTGTAGTACTCATCAATATCTTCAAAATAGCCCACGATAAATTATAACATGTGTTAAGGTTTGGTCATTGTAACAGAAATAGTCATTAATTTGCGTGCGCTGCGTAAACCATTAGGGTTATATTTATTAAAATACAATGTATCACGAATTTACTCCTGATAAACGTCCACTATACCTACTTCTGCTACCCGTGCGAAGCCGGGGCGGGTCGCTAGTATAATATATAATATAATAATATTATAAAGAGAGAAACTTTGTTTTTTTGTTTGTAACGAATAGGCTCCGAAACTACTGGACCGATTTTAAAAATTCTTTCACTTATGGATAGCTTAATTCAGTATGAGTGCCATAGGCTATATGAGATTTTGAAAAAAAATAGGGATCCGTAAGAAAACTGCAATATTGTGAACCAAGGTGTCACATAATATAATTACCATATTCATAAATTTGCGTGCGCTGTGAAATCCGTTAATGGTAGAATAATATAATGTAGTAGGGGTTTGTAGTACTTATCAATATCTACAAAATAGTCCACGGAAATTTTATCCATATATATTGGTTTAGTCACAATAATCGAAACAGACATTATATGCATGCGCTGTGAAAAGTATTGGTGGTAGAGTAAAGTAATGTACTAGGGGTTTGTAGTACTTATCAATACCTACAAAACAGTATACATAGATTATATCCATCTTTTTTGGTTTAGTCACAATAATCGAAGCAGTGATTATTTTTCATGCGGTGTGAAAACTATCGGTGGTAGATTAAAGTAATGTACTAGGGGTTTGTAGTAATTATCAATACCTACAAATCAGTATACATAGATTATATCCATCTTTTTTGGTTTAGTCACAATAATCGAAGCAGTGATTATTTTTCATGCGGTGTGAAAACTATTGGTGGTAGAGTAAAGTAATGTACTAGGGGTTTGTAGTACCTATCAATACCTACAAATCAGTATACATAGATTATATCGATCTTTTTTGGTTTAGTCACAATAATCGAAGCAGTGATTATTTTTCATGCGGTGTGAAAACTATTGGTGGTAGAGTAAAGTAATGTACTAGGGGTTTGTAGTACTTATCAATACCTACAAAACAGTATACATAGATTATATCCATCTTTTTTGGTTTAGTCACAATAATCGAAGCAGTGATTATTTTTCATGCAGTGTGAAAACTATTGGTGGTAGAGTAAATTAACGTACTAGGGGTTTGTAGTACTTATCAATACCTACAAAACAGTGTAAATTGATTATATCCATCTTTTTTGGTTTAGTCACAATAATCGAAACAGTGATTATTTTTCATGCGATGTGAAAACTATTGGTGGTATAGTAAAGTAATGTACTAGGGGTTTGTAGTACTTATCAATACCTACAAAACAGTATGCATAGATTATATCCATCTTTTTTGGTTTAGGTACAATAATCGAAGCAGTGATTATTTTTCATGCGGTGTGAAAACTATCCGTGGTAGATTAAAATAATGAAATAGGGGATTGTAGTAATTATCAATACCTACGAAACAGTACACATAGATTAGGTATATCCATCTTTTTTGGTTTGGTCACAATAATTGAAGCAGTGATTATTTTCATCCGGTGTGAAAACTATTGGTTGGATTAAAGTAATGTACCTACTAGGAGTTTGTAGTATTTATCAATATCTTCAAAATAGCCCACGATAAATTTATACATGTGTTAAGGTTTGGTCATTGTAACAGAAATAGTCATTAATTTGCGTGCGCTGCGTAAACCATTAGGGTTATTATATCTATAAAAATACAATGTATCACGAATTTTCTCCTCTTGAACGTCCACTATACCTACTTCTGCTACCCGTGCGAAGCCGGGGCGGGTCGCTAGTGTATAATATGCCAGCAACACACACACACAAACAATTAATCTTATATCTTTAAATGAGCAATTCTTGTATATAATTGGAATCTCGGAATCGGCTCCAACGATTTTCATAAAATTTAGTATATAGGGGGTTTCGGGGGCGATAAATCGATCTAGCTAGGAATCATTTTTAAAAAATGTCATTTATTAAAAAAAAAAAAAAAACATCCAGATATTTATAATAATACTGAATAATAGTTTTTTACAGTATACACCACATTCAAACATAAAAAAGACATAAAAATCTAATACGAACCTCCAGCGGACGTGAATCAGGTATCCCATGGCAGATGACCTCATTCACAGAAGTGCAGCAACTGTTTGGAAAGTTGTGATAATTTAGCGGGCTCGGATAGCACTCCCTCTCAATACAGGCCTCGTGCACTATGCGGTCTATTTCATCTGTAGTCACTCCTACGTCACATACTCTGAAAATTGTACATTCTTTTAGAACTGCATCAACGGGGAATGGGGTGATGGGGACACCTCTGCCTACCCCTTTGAGCAAAAGGTGTGATATTTTCTTATGTAAGTGTATGAAGAATTTCATAAAAGTGGACAAAGCAAAACCTATAAATCAGGATCATAACAAGTGTTTACTCCATCATGAACAAGGCATGACATACAGTCATCAGTCAACAGTCATCAAATGGCTTGTTCTATGGCAATCATCATCATCGGCCAGAAGACGTCCAGAAGACGGCCTCCCCCATATATGGCTATAAACTATTCATGTGGACGGGTTGGGCCATAATCAGCACACTTGTTGTGCAGCTTGGTGATCGCAGTAGTTGGGAATACTTTGTGCCGGAGACCACTGCTGCCCATAGTATAAGATAGATAGATAAATTCTTTATTATTACGCATAAAAAAAAGAACTATAAGTATAAGGAGGGTGTGTTGTGGCATTCGAAGATGTAGTGACATCAAGAAAGGAATGCTTAGATGGTTTGGATATGTGGAAAAAATGGATGAATGATGTGAGGGAAATTTATATGGCGCGTGTGAACGGTCAAGTGGTTAGAGGTTAACATAGGCATATTGATGTTGACCTAAAAAAACGCCAGGTCAAAAGTACTCATACAATGTATGGGGAATGTGATGAAAGTAAGCAGGTGGTATATACCAGGTTCATAGTAATAAGTGGAGAGAAATAGTTTCTGCCTACTCCAGTGGGAACAAGCCATTACTGTAAGTATATATATACTTTACACATACATGTAAGAAGTTATGTTACTTTTGACTCCTACAGGCTATTTTTATTATGTACAATCTTCTTTTTTCAAGTGTCAAAATAGATGAACTTGCTCAAAGTTTTGACGAAGGTCAAATCACATGTTCATACTTTATTTTCACGGGATTTTATTTATAATGACATTACGAAACTTACTTGGCAGCTTCATTCAAAACCTCTCTCCCAAGGCGACAGGCCACTCGCATTCCCTCTATCTCTTCATCATCGAGCACTTTAATATGTCCAGTGCCTTTAGCTGCGTGCTCTGAAGCCGGGTATCCAGTTGGATGATCAGCGTAGTCCGGGCGACCGATGTGCGGTGGCACCGTCCTCTTCGGTCCGGCAGGGTAAGGTCTCAACTTACCCGTAAAATTATACGACGGCCACGGATTATAATCCACGTTCGAGCCATCAGTACTCTCACCCTCTACAACAAAATTTACATCAACCACCTAGTAACCACACAGAAACATAACCTCTAACTTCGCCACTTACTCGCCAACGAGTGAATAATTTTGTGTGTCTTCCAAGACTTCTTGAAACAATCTTGTGTGCAGAAAAACGATCCGCGAACACCGAGTTTTATGCACGTCGGACATTGTAGCTGTGCGATTGATTTGCAACCGGGAGTTTCGCACATTCCTATTCCTATCGCCGCCATTTTTGTGTTTGAGTTTGTCTCTGTGGTTTGTCTTGTCAAACGGCATGTCAAAAATGCCATTATTCATCCCTCATCCGTCAATGACATTGTCAAAATAAGAAAAAGCCACAAAATAAGAATTGAATTGAATTGACATTGTCAGCCAGCAAAATTGGTTTTGTAAAGTTGGCAGTATAAAAATGATAAGGGATGTTTTCGCTATGTGCATCAAATATATATATTATGTTTCCAGCTTCATTCTTTGCGATTTATAACATTATGTAGTAGTGTTGCCACGCTACAGCCTTGCACGGTATTTTTAAAGATATAAAATGAAATAAAAAGTCAATTGAGTGATTTTAGACACTCAATTTATCTTTTTAGTCACGAGTCAATTGACAGTCTTCATCGGGACTACCGGCAGAATTATTTCTCATTCCGTGTTACCGTGTCATAGCCTTCGCACGTGTCCTCTTACTTTTCACCTATAATAATAATTTAAAAGTTTGAAAAGTATTTATCTTTCAACATGGGGAAAAGACGGAAGGATGAGGATTCAGACGACGAAATAGTTAAGAAAATTAAGAAGTTAGAAGAAAAGCTCAAGGAAAGAAGAAATAAAGGCCAGAATGAAGAAAATGTGTCTACTCATCAATCTGGTAAGTAGGATTTCGATTTAACCATGAACTGCTCTATTTTTCCTGGACACTTTTAAATGCGTAACTGCCACACTGGGCTTTTACCGTTTAAGAAAAATGTTGCGAGCTTACCACACTGGGTATTCTCCTTCATTATTAAAAGAGTGTTCTTGGTATTTCAGGTCAACCTGACTACAACGACTTCGGACTTGACGATTCGATTTATCTTCCACCAAGTGAGTGGGCTGGTACCGTCTCGCCAGGTTCTCAACAACCACTGTATATCGAATCGGAGGAGATAATTGAGCCTCAACAAGTCATCGACTTATCACCTCAACCAGGGCCGTCATCAGCTCCTGATTTTCCGAGTTCTTATACTCCCAAACGATTGGTGGCCATTACTCCTAACTCGATCCCTGAAGTACCTGCGACCGAAAAAGACCTCGATGAAGGCATATTAAATCTTCTCGGAGACGCACCAAAGTCGGAGATCGTATTTGGAAGCAAGATACACAAGGATATTGCATCTCGATGGCAAGAAGTACTGGCCAAAGGTCTAACAAAGGAAACAAAAGAAAAGTTGGTGGCTGACCATTTGATTCCTGAAAATTGTGATATGATGGTACCGCCAATACTTAATCCAGAAGCTAAAGCGGCACTCCCTGAAAATTTAATAAAAAGGGATTTTTCCCTACTTGCCAAACAAAAGGTAATCGCGGCAGCGTTGTCTGCCCTTGCTCAGGTCACTATTATGGTGATTTCCAACGAGTGTTCAAAAGAAAAAATACTTAAGCCACTAAGTGATGCTGGTCGCCTATTATGCGACAGCCATTTTACGGAAACCAAAACAAGACGAAGTTTTGTAATTTCTTCAATAAATACAAATCTAAAAGGCGCTCTTATAGACGCAAACAGAGACAATAAATTTCTTTTTGGCGAAAACCTTACCGAAAAACTGAATGCCGCAAAAACTATTCAAAAATCAGGTGATACACTTAAAAACACATACAAGCCCCAAACAAAGAGCTATAACAATAATAATAAAGATAAAAGACCCAGGTTAAACTCCAAGGCCCTGCATCCTCGGCAACCGGCGAGCAGGTACGATGCAGGGCCGACCCGGTCAACGGCATACCGACCAACAGCTTACAGGGCTCAGCCACCGCCCCCGCCACCTCGCCGACCACGCACGCCGCCACCGCAGCCGCATCATCATCCCAGGACACAACACACCAGTCATCGCCGATAGGACTGCAACCATCTGAGGTACAGTATGCTGGCCGTCTTCAAAATTTCGCCCACTCTTGGGCAGAAATAACTGACGATATAACAGTTCTCGCTTGGATTAATGGTTATACTATACCTTTTCACTCTACGCCTATACAAAACTCTCAACCTATTGTTTTTCCAAAAACAGACCAAGAATCATTGGAATTTGACTTGGCTATTAATAAATTATTAAAAATTGGCGCTATTTCTATATGTTCACATGAATCAGACGAGTTTGTATCTAGTGTGTTTTTAATACCAAAACCAAATGGACAAAAAAGATTTATTCTAAATCTAAAAAACCTAAATAAATTCATATATACATCCCATTTTAAAATGGAAGATTATAGGACATCCATGAAATTAATAAGTGAGAACTGTTATATGGCGTCAATGGATTTAAAAGACGCATATTTTTTAATAAGTATCGATAAATCTCAGAGAAAGTATTTAAGATTTAATTATAACAACACTCTGTATGAATTCAACTGTTTACCTTTTGGGCTTTGTACAGCGCCATATGTTTTCACAAAGGTACTTAAACCTGTCATGCAATATTTGAGATCTAAGGGTTTTGTGTCTGTTGTTTACCTTGACGATATACAGTGCATTGGACGCACGTTCACCGAATGTGAAGAAAACGTACACTATACCATCTCGATTGTAGAATCCTTTTGTTAACTACGAAAAAAGCTGCTTAATACCTAGTAGATTTTGCCAATTTCTCGGTTATGTGTTCGATTCCAAACACATGGTTATATGTTTACCAGAAGTCAAACGTGTAAAAATAACAGAAATTTTAAGAAAATTCCTTAAAATACAATCATGTAAGTTACGAGAATTCGCTAGACTTCTTGGTTTATTAATATCTGCTTGCCCAGCTGTCGATTACTCATGGATGTATACCAAAGCCTTAGAACGTCACAAATTTCTATATTTACTTAATAATCCAAGTTACGACCAAAAAATAACTATTACAAATGAACTTAAACAAGATTTTAAATGGTGGGTAGACCGCGTAAAATCTGACGTTTCGCGATTACGCAATTATAATTATTCTCTTGAACTTTTTTCGGATGCCTCTTTGACAGGCTGGGGCGCGTTCTGTAATAGTAAAGAATCTCACGGCTTTTGGAAAGATGACGAATTAATAAAGCACATCAATGAATTAGAAATTCGAGCAGCCTTTTTCGCTTTAAAAATTTTTGCTGACAGTTTAAGGAACTGTGAAATATTACTTAGAATTGATAACGTTACTGCAATCTCTTGCCTTAACCGTATGGGTAGTGTACAGTTTCCACATCTAAACAATATTACAAGACAGGTTTGGCAATGGTGTGAAAAGCGAAAAATAATTATTTTTGCCTCTTATATCAATACAAAAGATAATTATGATGCTGATAGACTGTCACGCATTAAATTTAATGATGCAGAATGGGAGTTAGCAAACTATGCATATCATAAAATAAAAAACAGATTAGGTACTCCTGAAATTGACATATTCGCCACCCGCCGAAATGCAAAATGTAAGTTATACGTTTCATGGAAAAACGATCCTGATGCGTGGGCCATAGACGCCTTTACGATATCATGGCGACAAATATTCTTTTACGCTTTTCCTCCTTTTTCTCTTATATTAAAAACAATTCAAAAAATTATTTATGACAAAGCAGAAGGTATTATAGTCGTACCAGACTGGCCAACACAACCATGGTTTCCACTTATCCAAAACCTAATTTTACCAAATGGTATGATTATATTTGAGCCTGATGTTGATCTTTTGATTTCTCCTTTCAGGAAACCTCACAACCTACATCGCAGTCTCCGGTTACTTGCCGTGAGGTTATCAGGCAAGCTCTACTAAAGAAATCCTTGTCGGCCAGGTCTGTCGAAATAATGCTTTCTTCTTTATCCCAGAATACTTACAAACAATACGATTGTGCTATAAGAAAATGGATAGAATTTTGTAAATCACATCATTTTGATTATACAGAAGCATCTGTACCTATTGTTATTGATTTCTTAAGTGAGATTTATAATTTAGGTGCCAAATATGGAACTATTAATAGTTACAAATCAGCTTTATCATTATTACTTTGTAATAGTCTTAATGATGACAGAATCAAAAGATTCATGAAAGGAATTTTTCGGCTAAGACCAGCAAATCCTAAATACAATTTTACGTGGGATCCGAGTATAGTACTAAATTATGTAGCTCAACAATGGCCCAATGAAAATCTTAGCCTAGAAATTCTTTCCAAGAAAACTCTGACTCTGTTGGCCCTAGTTACCGCGCATAGAATGCAGACTTTTACTCTCATCAAGCTTGAGAACATCATTATCAATAGTAGGGAAATACTTATAAAGATTCCTGACCACATTAAAACTTCTAATCCATATTCTTCACAACCACTTTTAAGACTTCCTTTTTTCAACGAAAGGCCTGAAATTTGCCCAGGTAGATGCTTTCGGGAATACTTAAACAAAACTAGTCATTTAAGAAAAACCAATTGTAATATCGTATTTATTAGTTATAAGAAGCCTCATAACAAAATATCTAGTCAAAGAATGAGTCACTGGGTAAACAACGTATTGCATAACAGCGGAGTAGATATATCTGTATTTTCAGCGCATAGTACTCGACATGCGTCAACTTCTGCGGCCAACAGACTCGGTGTTGCATTAGACGTAATACGAAAGACTGCAGGATGGTCTGACACCTCACTTACTTTTGCTAAATACTATAATAAAGACATAATCGCACAAGAGCCTAATGAATTCGCGAGAACAATATTGTCGACTTCAATACTTGTACTTGTGTAATATAAGATTATAATATATTACTCAACTAAAAATAAAAATGATTATTATATTTTGTATACCTACCTTATTGTGGTTTTTTATTTACATACCTATAGGTACATTATATCCTTAACATTAATATTGTGACATTTTATCTGTTTGCTCTAAACATCTACATAATGTTATAAATCGCAAAGAATGAAGCTGGAAACATAATTGAGAATCAAACGAACTTACCAAGTGAAGTTCGATACCAATTATGTGACAGCTTCATTCGACGCGATTTATATACTCCCACCCTATTATAATATAATTTTAATATATTATTATTATTTTAACGACATTATGTCATTATACCCAAAACCCTTTAGATAAAATGTAACAATAACAAAAGTCTAGATACCTTATCTATTAAAATGTAAATAAAAAACTTATTTTCTTTTAACAAAATGAGAAATAATTCTGCCGGTAGTCCCGATGAAGACTGTCAATTGACTCGTGACTAAAAAGATAAATTGAGTGTCTAAAATCACTCAATTGACTTTTTATTTCATTTTATATCTTTAAAAATACCGTGCAAGGCTGTAGCGTGGCAACACTACTACATAATGTTATAAATCGCGTCGAATGAAGCTGTCACATAATTGGTATCGAACTTCACTTGGTAAGTTCGTTTGATTCTCAATTAATATTAATGACTAGCGACCCGCCCCGGCTTCGCACGGGTAGCAGAAGTAGGTATAGTGAACGTTTAACAGGAGTAAATTCGTGATACATTGTATTTTAGATATAACCCTAATGGTTTACGCAGCGCACGCAAATTAATGTCTATTTCTGTTACAATGACCAAACCTTAACAAATTTTTCGTGGGCTATTTTGAAGATATTGATAAGTATACTACAAACCCCTAGTACATTACTTTATTCTACCACCAATACTTTTCACAGCGCATGCATATAATGACTTTCGATTATTGTGACTAAACCAAAATAGACGGATTTAATGTCCTTGGACTATTTTGTAGATATTGGTAAATACTACAAACCTCTAGCACATTACCACCAATTAATCTACCACCAATAGTTTTCACACCGCATGAAAAATAATCATTGCTTCGATTATTGTGACTAAACCAGAAAAGATGGATATAATATATTATGTATACTGTTTTGTAGGTATTGATAAGTACTACAAACCCCTAGTACATTACTTTACCACCAATAGTTTTCACACCGCATGAAAAATAATCACTGCTTCGATTATTGTGACTAAACCAAAAAAGATGGATATAATCTATAATGTACCTATATAATGTTTTGTAGGTATTGATAATAACTACAAACCCCTAGTACATTACTTTATTCTACCACCAATACTTTTCACAGCGCATGCATATAATGTCTGTTTCGATTATTGTGACTAAACCAAAATAGATGGATAAAATTTCCGTGGACTATTTTGTAGATATTGATAAGTACTACAAACCCCTAGTACATTATATTATTCTACCATCAATGGATTTCACAGCGCACGCAAATTTATGAATATGGTAATTATATTATGTGACACCTTGGTTCACAATATTGGAGTTTTCTTACGGATCCCTATTTTATGTCAAAATCTCATATAGCCTATGTCACTCACACTGAATGAAGCTATCTATAAGTGAAAGAATTTTTAAAATCGGTCCAGAAGTTTCGGAGCCTATTCGTTACAAACAAAAAAACAAAAAAACAAAGTTTCTCTCTTTATAATATTAGTATAGAAGTATAGATAATATGGGACAAATATAATATTAGTATAGATTATTCATAATATTTTATAATTATAAATATTAATTAATTCATAATTAAAAAAAGGAATGCTTCGTTGTCCGTCTGTCAAGTCCCTTTTTCTCGGGAACGCGTTGAGGTATGAAGTTGAAACTCATATCAACTAACAACTTTGGTCTACGGTCCCTTGCTAAAAAAAAATCCTTGTAATAAAAAAATATAATTCTTCTAAGCATTGATATAAAGAAACTAAAAACCTGTTGGGTACTCCCGTTGGCCTAATTACTAATTAGCATCATGAAATTTGAAAAAAAAAAATGCCAAAACTGGAATTCCAAAAAAGGAAATTGTGGTTACTGACATATTATTTGCGGTATCTAAGTGTTGAAATCGCTCCTTTTTTCTTTTTATTTTTTATCTATGGCAAGTTACCCACGCCTACTCTCTCTGCAAAAATGTACAACAATGGTGGATATTAAAAGTTTCTTTTGTTTGATATATAAATAAATCCGTGAAATTTAAGACTTCTTTCCTTCCTAAAACATGGCGACCGTGAACAGTGAAGATGTTGAGGTGTTAAAACGAGAAAGAAAGGTAACAAGATGTTTATTTACGAAAAATGCCCTCGTGTTAGAAGAATTACTACAAACGACCGAATCTTCATTAAACACGATGAGACAACATTCCAAAGTCAAAGAATTACACAGCGAACTGAAACGACTTGACCGAGACATCAGAAAACACACTCAAGATTATGACGAAATAACAATGGAGAAGGAAATTGAAAATTGTCTGGAATATCAAGCGCGATGGGCCACCATTGATTTTTTATATACGAATAGCGGAACAAAAAGTTCTCCAGAAGAACCAAAAACTCGACGAAATTTCAAATTGCCTAAATTGCAGTTCATAACCTTTGATGGCAATCTGAAAAATTGGCTTCCATTCTGGGGACAATTTCAAAAAATTGACATAGATTCGTGTATCGACAGCCATGATAAATACCAATACCTACTACAAGCCATGGCGGAAGGCTCCGAGCCTAGATTACTTGTGCAAAGTTTTTCACCAACATCATACAATGAGTGTCTGAGCCAATTAAAGTCAAGGTATGCACGTGAAGAACTACTTATTCAAGTTTATGTTCGAGAACTATTGACTTTGGTAAATAGTATAGAAAAAGCCAGTCTAACCACAGTGTATGATAAAATAAGTGCAATGTTGAGAGCGCTCGAAACACTTGGAGTTACGAAAGACAAATATGCAGCATTTTTAGTTCCTATGGTGGAATCTGCCATACCACAAGAATTATTAAAAATATGGGAACGAAATAAGAAGGAACATGAAGAGATTAGCAAAGAACTGAATGATTTATTGACATTTATGAGAAAAGAAGTTGAGAGTGAACAGAAATTAACTTTAGCAAAGAAATCATTTGATCATATGGAAACCACTACACCGACAGAATCAGAACCTACAGCTGGATGTTTGCTAACACGGACAAGAAATAATACTAAATACAATAGCACTACAGAATATAAGAAATCTACGTGTTTGTGGTGCGACAAAGATTCACATAGCAGCATCGAATGCTATAAAATACAGAAAATGAATATAGAAGATAGAAGAAACTTGCTGAAACAGAAAAGAGCTTGTGCCATCTGCCTGAAAAAAGGACACCATGCAAAAAACTGTAAAGCACCTGTCAGATGCTTGATATGTAGCCAGCGTCACTCCGTGGTATTCTGTACGAGCCAGAAAAGTCAAGATACTGACAGAGATCATAGTAAGAATTTCATCAACAAAAATCATGAAGCCACAAATGCCACATCATCAGCATCAGATGTCCCAGCTAGTACAAACATGTCCATGGGTTCCAAGCGGCTTGAAACAACTCTACTCCAAACAGTGTCTGTTTTGGTCAGTAATGGAGAAAAAGAGGTAAGAGTAAGAGCTATGTTTGACAATGGTGCTCAACGCTCATATATCCGAGAAGATATAGCACGCAAGCTTAACCTAAATTTTGTAGGTAATGAAACTTTGTCACACACTCTTTTTGGTGGTGTAGAAATAACTTCCAAAGATTACAATGTTTATGAGTTGAATGTCACTAGTTCAGATAAATCATTTTCTTTTCAATTGACAGCTTTAGGACAGACATGCATCTGTAAAAATATTCCCAAATATAAAGATGACAGCCTATCACACTTACTCACCAAATACAACATTACACTCTCAGACAAAAGCACAGATGTTAATGATATAGGACTGCTGATAGGTGCTGATTATTCTGGGTTACTTCTTACAGGTGAAGTGGTCAGGTTGCAGAATTCATTGGTGGCAGTTAAAACTAAACTTGGTTGGACCCTTCAAGGGAGAGTGCCAAATCAACCAAATGCACACACACAAGCCACTCACATAGCAATGTTTTGTTCAGATAGTAATTTGTCTAATTTTTGGTCTTTGGAAACTCTAGGTATCCGTGACCCAATTGAATTGAAGACAAAAGAACAAAAAGAAGAGGAGGTGCTGGCAGCCTTTGAAGAAACTATAACAGTCAATGACCAGGGCCGGTATGAAGTTCTTCTCCCTTGGAAGGTAGGTCATGATGAATTGTCTAATAATCTTGATATGGCCACACAACGATTACAATCTGTAACAAAAAGATTAAAGGCTAATCATATATATGAAGATTATAATAAAGTCTTTAATGAATGGCATGAAAAGGGGATTATTGAGGTTGTGCTGGACCCAAAGATAGATCAAGAATCTTCACATTATTTGCCACATCGACCCGTTGTCAAGGAGAAAAGTCTTACAACTAAAATTAGACCCGTGTTTGACGCATCGGCCAGAGATAGACAGGGTAAGTCATTGAATCTGTGCCTAGATAAAGGAGTCAATATGTTAGACAAGATCCCAAAATTATTGACAGGATTTAGAAAGAGGGCTATAGCTGTTACTGCTGATATATCGAAGGCCTTTTTACAAGTGTCAGTATCCCCACATGATAGAGATATGTTGCGGTTTTTATGGTGGGATGATGAAGGTAATATAATTACTTACCGGCATTGCAGAGTGGTGTTCGGCCTGTCGTCTAGTCCATTTCTACTCTCTGCTACCATACAACACCATTTAAACCATGTAAATGAAGATTTAAAAAGTTCAGCAGAGGTTTTAGCCTATTCATTATATGTTGACAACTGCCAGACAAGCTTTGAAACTGAAGAAGCAGTAAAAAACTTCAAGAAGGAAGCTGTAGAAATAATGAATCAGGCAAAGTTTGACCTTACGCAGTGGGTAATAGCTCCGCTTCCAGACCAAGGAGGGAGTACTGCTACAGTCTCCGTACTGGGTCTTGAGTGGCACACCACAGAAGATCAACTGAGTTGCAACATACAAAACATCCCGCTACCAGGTGAATTAGGTAAGATAACCAAAAGAATATTATTATCTCTGACACATAAGATATATGATCCGATAGGCTTTACTGCACCAGTGACATTAGTACCTCGATTAATCCTTCAAGAAGCATGGCGTAGAAAAATTGGCTGGGATGAAGAGATACCAGAAGACCTGAGTAGAAGATTTATTAACTGGTATGAATCTATACACCAATTGTCCCTTTGTAGAATACCCAGACGATTGACAACAACTCCATTTGATGAAAGTTTGTATCAATTACACATGTTCTGCGATGCAAGTGGCGTTGGATATGCAGCAGTTGTATACTTAAGAAGTGAATATAAGGATACTGTTTCAGTACAATTGATTTCAGCAAAGTCAAGAGTTGCACCTCCTGAAAATGTAACAATACCTCGTCTAGAGTTGTTATCAGCTTTAATTGGGTCTAGATTATTAGCAGAAGCACGAAAAGATCTACAATTGAATTGTGAAGAATACTGCTGGACGGATTCAGGCGTAGCATTGTGCTGGATTAAAAAAGAGCTTCCATGGAATACTTACATTGGGAACCGTGTTAAGGAAATAAGACAAAATACTAATAGTGAAAATTGGTATCATATTCCAGGTACATCAAATTGGGCTGACCTAGCATCACGGGGGTGCGAGGTGGCGCAGCTGCTCTCGTCTCGGTGGTTGGAGGGACCATCCTGGCTGCACACAGTGCCCACAGAGTGGCCTAAATCGCCGATCTCTATGAATGAGGCGGAGGCTAGTCGTGAGCTTAAGAAAACAGCAATTTGTAATACAAACCTTAATGAACATGGAGGTATGATAAACCAACTTTCTCATTTTTCCAAATACAGCAAGACTGTACGAACATTGGCCTGGATGCTCAGATTTGCACACAATACACGTCATGTGATTAAAAAGAGAGGTGAATTAACTTATGAAGAATATGAGGAAGCTGAAATCAGAGTAATAAGACTGATACAGACAGAAAACCGAGATAATTTAGAGAAGAAAATACAAGGATTGACACATTTTTATGATAAAGATGGTGTGTTAAGAATAAAATCAAAACTTTTACTTACTGACTTTCCAGAAAGTACAAAATATCCGGCGGTACTACCGGCGAACGACCCTATCACGCGCAGACTAGCCGAGCACCGCCACATGCAGCTCCAGCACGCCGGACTCGGGACCGTGCTGGCTGATCTACGTACCAGATACTGGATAGTAGGCGGCCGACAATTGGTAAAATCCATCATTTCACATTGTAACATATGCAGACGCCATAGAAGTAAACCGATACAAGCACCCACAGCGCCACTCCCCGTAGAACGCACGCGGAATGGTGCTGCATTTGAGATAACGGGCGTCGATCTGGCGGGACCCTTACTTCTCCGTGGAGGCGAGAAATGTTGGATTGTTATCTATACATGTGCCGTCTATAGAGCCGTGCATCTCGAGCTGACGAAGTCGCTATCGACTGAAGCCTTTTTAATGACACTACGGCGCTTTATTGCACGCCGAGGCCGAGTCAGTATTATCATGAGCGACAATGGAACTAACCTTGTTGGTGCCAAGAATTTGTTATCTAATTTAGATTGGACTGAAATTCAACGAGAATCCACAATACAAAGGATTAAATGGAGATTAAATGCACCCACAGCAGCTTGGTGGGGTGGATTCTGGGAGAGGCTCATCAAGATTTTAAAAGATTTATTGAAGAGAGTCCTTGGACAATCCACAGTTACATATATTGAATTAGAAACGATTTTGTGTGACTGTGAGGCTACAATGAATGGGAGACCATTAACTTATATTGAAGATGAGAAAACATTTTCTCTAGAACCTTTAAAACCAATACACTTTCTACAAGCAATATCAGACTCTGATGTTAATGACATAGATAAGATAGATTCTAAAAGCCTAAACAAGAGACTACGCTACTTGCAAAAACTAAGAGATGATTTTAGACAAAGATTTCAAACAGAATATCTTACTACACTGGTTCAGAGAGGTCGCGACGGTGTAAATAGGACAGCAAAGGTGAGGACATCTACTGGCTATAAGGTTCGTCCATTTCAGCGTTTATTTAAGCTTGAGGTTACAGATCCTACAACAGAGCTTCCAGAACACCAGGAGCTTGCTCCAGTTAGAGGCATACCTGCCACTCGTGTTCAGCAATCAAATGATGAGGTGTCACCATCGTTGGCTCCAGCTGTTCCACTACAGGTGTCTAAAGAGATAGATGTGCTCAAGGAGAGAACTACTCGTTCAGGGCGTACCGCTAGATTGCCTAGCAGATATTTGATCTGAGAGATTTATATTTTTTAATTTTCTTGATCTAGCTTTCTATTTCATATCTATTATGTACACATTCCTCACACAAAACAACACTCATCACTTTAAACAAACCTGACAAATATAATTTAATACTATGAAGATTATTAAATCATTGCATATCTGTCCTAATAGTTTTATCAGTACTTAAGTTATTGATTCCGTGTAAGAAATAATAAATAAATTATGTTATTGAATTTTATGCTAATGTAAGTTAAAATTTGTGCTTTAGAATACCTATTACATATTTAAGATGTAACAAGTTGTTAATTTGACAAAATAGTTATTTGTGAATATACAACTGTATAAAGATAATTTCCATAGGAAGCATAAACTTAATTTGATAAGAATTATTATTTGCATCAGTAGGTATGTTGACTTTGTAATATTGTATAACTTATCCAAATGTGTTGATATTTATAATTTGTTTTTGGGGTTTGGAGGATGTTGAAATCGCTCCTTTTTTCTTTTTATTTTTTATCTATGGCAAGTTACCCACGCCTACTCTCTCTGCAAAAATGTACAACAATGGTGGATATTAAAAGTTTCTTTTGTTTGATATATAAATAAATCCGTGAAATTTAAGACTTCTTTCCTTCCTAAAACTAAGTATGATAATTAAGCATACCTACTTACTAAGGCCTGAATAATTTATTTTAAGAAAAAAGAATGAGGGTTCTGTATAATAAATTAAATGCTAAAATTCCACGCGGACGAAGTCACGGGTAAGGGCTAGATTGGAATATGAATATTTTATTTTTGTTGGGTTGGATAGTTGGTGAGAGCGTACCTTTACTTATACCATGGTATAGTAAGTACCTAACCTACTAGTAGGTCAACTGTGCGTCTAGACGGAGCGATGGGGGTGCGGTATGGTAAGACAGAGAGCGGAGTCCCCCTGCCCGCGATGCCTGGGGTACCATAAAAAATAATGGTGCAACGGTAGCGGCTGGCGAAGCACCAGATCTGATTCAGCCCTGTTTTAAAGTTCAGAGCAAGTCAACTTCTGTAGGTTAGATTTGAGCATCTACGTTAAGCGTGCGCACGCACGGGTGCACGGAGCGGGCGCCCGCTCCACGTACAAACCCATCGCACGCATCCGCGCCAATTAGCGCTGCTCTTACTATCTTTCAATACAAACCACAGAACAGAGAGATACAAACCCACCCGCCGCGTGCGCAAGCTTAACGTAGTTTCTTATGACACTTGTGGTTTTGGACCCAGTTTTAGTGTAAGCCATTATTTTTACAGTAATAATAATATAATTAAAGTACATTGATATACCTACTTATTATTATTTATAGGTGCTGGCATACAATTTTATAGCTGTTTTGATCAAATTTATAGTGCTATTACATACATTCCATAGTTATATATAGGTGTAGCTTCAAAGGTACCTATCATTTATCTTATTTTATATTATGTACACGTCTTTTTTAGGGTTCCGTACCTCAAAAGGAAAAAGGAACCCTTTATAGGATCACTTTATTATCCGTCTGTCTGTCTGTCCGTCTGTCAAGACGCTTTTTAACAGGCACGCATATTGTGAATAATGAGGTTTAACCCACGCAAAAAGAAAAGCGTTAAAGAAAACCTATACGCCAATCGCAAAATTTTTGCGTTAATAAGGCTACACGTAGCAATAAATACTATTGCTTTAACATGTCGGTAATAAATTATTATTTAAATTTAGAAAAATTTTAGTATAGTAAATGTTTTTACTTCATTACATTACATCAATCGCATATTTTTCTACAGACAACGAAAGGATTGAAATCAACTTAACTTTGGCAACTTTAATGTCAGAACGGGACACTGCGTTCAGTGGTTGCCCTCTCACTTGGCTTCATTTTTATTTTGCGCGCAACAGGACTCTTACGACCTTAGTATAAGGTTTTATTTTCTTTATTTTAGCTGCAAGATGCACAGATAGAGCTCATTCCTGTTGTACGTAGTACTTATTACTTCCACGAGTACCAGATATTATGGGATTTGAGCATAGCGAATAACAGTGCTACGTCTATGAGAAATAAATTTTAATTGTTTTACGTCAAAATTACATTGTGCCAACAGAACGCGCGGATATTAAATTTCCGGGCGGTAAATAAATGCGTTCAAAATTATTGTTATTGCCACGCATGCTAAATTATGCACCGTCTTATCAAAATAAAATACGATTATCTACAAAGTAAGAGTGCTTGAGAAGTATAGATAGATACCTAGTTCATTATTAAGGACAACATTCGTAAGCGGCATCAGATTCTGCTGTAGATCGACCATGACTTGAGATTTCTTGCTATTGCTCTGTAAAATTGGGCAGCAATAGTTAGAAGCCGCATTATATTATTTTCTAATAAATATAAAGAAAACTTACTGTAAAGTTTACGGAGTCCGTGTAACCATCCGTCAGGCAGATCCAGAGATCGAATAACAGTATTTCTTGATTGTAAATAAAAATAATTCCACGCCTCAATAAAATCCATTTGCACGTTTTAAACACAGCAAAACACAGAATAAAATTGGAAATTAATATTTTCAATCTTTTCAACAAACAATTTACGACAGTGACTCACGGACGTTTGAGTTTCAGATAAGAGGTTTCATTTGATACGATATCGGACCGCCTTGCTGGTTACCTATAAATCAAAAACAACGTTCTATTTTTGTGCTGTTTATATTTTCCAGCCAGTTCCAGGTTGGCGCACAATTTTTATTGCCGTTCCGCACTTAGCATTGGACGTAGGACGAGATGAGAGAAGGGATTTTATTCTTGTTGGTAAAAGCGTTCCTTCCGCGTTTTCCGGTCCTAAATGCTTTATGTTTTTTATACTTATTATCTATATCTTCCTGCTAGAGGCACAGAGGACTGTTTATGAGGATAAAACATCCTCATCACAAACTTGACCTTTCCCTAAAGGTCACAGTTTATTATCTCAGAAGCTTTAAGTACCTATATCACCTAAGTGAAAATATTCAGAATGGTAGAGCAAGGCTACGTTAATTTTCCAGGCGCTACCGGCGACTGAAAAATGTTGCGACCTTGCGGTTCCAAGTGCCACCATGTAATAATTAATACTTAGTGTTTATAGAAAATACCCATAAAGCATTAAAATTGAAATTGGCAAATGCATAACCTGCGGCCAAGCAAGTCAAGCAATACTCCAAGGAGGAGATAATAAACCTCTATATGGAGTAAAAGAAGGAGAAAAAGCATATTTTAGTTCAATAGGTAGGTAGGTAATATCGTTGCGTATTACCTATTGAATTATTAGATCTAAAAGGAACTTTCTAAAATACACATTGAAGTCTCAAACTGAAGTACCTAGTTCTGAAGCTGCTATATGGAAGTCTTCTTCCGTTTGTTCAAAATTATCAAGACAAACAGTGCTATGTTAACCTCAGTTTCCGTATATCCTTATTTTAGTTACGCCTTAGGAGTAGGGATGTAAATTCAAACTTTTTTATTTAACAAGCTAGTCATCTATAAAAGTGTCCCGCGGTATCACCCGCGTAGTCTTCGTATTTTGCCATCTAACGGGCACAGTTCCAGACTCCAGCTCTGTCATTGAGATAATTCGTAATGGAAAAATCCAATAACACTGCCTGACCTGGGGATCGAACCCGGGACTTCATGATCGGCAGTCGAGTTTGCGCCCATTACGCCACCGAGGCAGTTGCTACAATACCTATAGAACCTATTTTTTTTCCTGTAAATTGTTCCAGGGGGAGATGTCAAGAGTTATAAGCACACATTGAGATAATCACGCAAACTCTATACCTACCTACACAACATATTACGAGTATAGGACGAGTATAGAAAAAGGCTAATGGCCTCTACACACTCGCGCGCGAATCGGGTGCGACGTTACACCGTGAATCGCGGCGTGAACTGCGAACCAACCGCCTCCACACTTGTAGTTCGCGCCTCGTTCGCGGTTCCGCGTACGACGTCGAGCCGTGATTCTCGGCGCGGATCGCGTGATTCGCCACGCCGTGAGTCGTGGCGTGAACTGCGAACCGTCTCCACATTCGCAGTTCGCGCCTCGTTTGCGGCTTCGCCCGCGATTCGTGCGCCAGTGTGGAGAGCCCAAAAAGAATACATTCATATAAACAAAAGTTGTTGTAGTCCCTAATTAAAAAAAAGAAATCAAATAATCACATTATATTTCAAGTGAGAGGCCTATGTTCAGCAGTGGACGTCTTCCGGCTGATGATGATGATGATATAACTACATAGGTAGGTAGGTAGTAGGTACACTAAATTATGTACTTAGGCAGGCCTAGGACACAGGACACTCCGCAAAAAAGGTATGAAGCTACAAGTGGCCGTAGCGTCCGTCTTGACGGGAAAAATTCTATGGGCTAGACAGAGAGAACAGATAGAGAGATACGCGATAGAAAGAGAGGCAGCTTGTAGATTATTTAAATAAATAAATTCATTTATTTCAGGCAATAGTACGACGATTGATTCAACGATAAATTACTTAGGCGCCGTGCGACCTGAACTGCACTTTATTGCATTGTTCCCATGTTTCCTCCGAATGTAATTACCTAATCAATTCTATAAATTTATATCCTGATATTTTTAATAACTCAAGTAATCTATGTTCCTGTTATTTTATTTGTCTTATAAACCCTTGTTTTTTTTCATAGTGAACTTACCAAAATCGCAGATATACTCGCGTGATTGGACGTTCACTACAAAAAATGTAGAGTTTATAAACAAAAATAAAATGATAGGATATATATACTTTACTTCAACTTTTAAATATCAGGATATAAATATATCAAATAGGTTTACTGTATTCGGAGGAAACAGGGGAATACAAAACATCGATTTGGTAAATTTTCCATAGGATTGTGTCAAACTGCTAAGAGGTCCTGTATCCTGTTAATAAAACGGGTTGGTATCGCGAGTTCATACGGTCTTATCACAAAGTAATTTCACAACAATCGCTTTGCTGTAAACGACCTATCAATTGCACCTAGTTTTCTATTCATCTTTAACGATTCATTATCTTTCAATACCCTATGTACCTAGAACTTTCCTATATTGGACTAATATCACAGAATAGATAATAATACTATACTATTATACAAGCGTTTTGAAACAAACCTCACAAATAAAACAGTATGGTCGGCAAACAAAAGCAGAATTCTCTGAATGTTATTATTAATTTAATTCGAGTTCATTTGCACTGGCTTTTCGGTATTTAATCGGTTTATCCCTAATTTAAGGGAGTATATATACCATAATTCAGTCATCAAACTTGGAAAATGGAGGATTTTCACAATTGAATTGTTTTTGTTACAATGATTTGTTTATAATATATGAATAGATTGAAGTATCTACCTAATAGATGTATGGGTAAACATAATATCATTCCCCTATCCGTGCAAAAGCTGGTTGCCTGGAATAGATCGCTTAACGCGATAAGGTCGCCTATTGTCGATCAATTATAATAAAGTATTTCAATGGTCTCTTAGCTACGAGTAGTTGTAGATGCAGAAGACGCCCATCCCTAGGATCACTTTCGTCGCTTTTTAAACTTCTCATACAAAATATTCAGTCTACATAAACATAAACATAAAACATACGTTCACGCCTTTTTCCCGAAGGGGTAGGCAGAGATGTACCCAGGACTCAGTCCCATGTAGATACACCCATATTTCGCCAGTATGTTATTGGTCCCATGTAATAGGGGGCGAGCCTATTGCCATCTACCGGGTACAGTCTTTCAGTTCACATTCAGTCTACGCATATTATAAAGTCAACCAGTACATAGAGGACAAAGATGCCTGGAAACTTCTGCATAGCCGCCTCGCGGCACCTTCAAAGAAAACGAATGTAACCAAACCAAATATTGTGAAACTATCTGTTGAAAAAATTAAGCCCTACAAGTTTCTTGTGCGTTCTTCTTGTAGAAGTATCTTTCCGAACGCACGGTAGATTCAGTATTGTTAATCTTCATTGACGTGCAAAAGTGTCAGATTATGACCTATTTGAATAAATCTGTTTGAGTTTGAGTTTGAGTTTGCATAAAAATATTACGCAGCAGATAATAGATCAATACACTTCCCAAAATACATCAACTTTTGTCGTTTCTCATAAAATCGCGATCACAAAGAAGTAGAAAAATTTAATGGCCATTGAAGGTGGTATAAAACGGGCATCTCGCACCTCGTAATGACTGTTATTTCAATAGAACCTTATACTTCCGAGGAAACAGCCTTTTTATTTTATATTCGGTAGTCCTCGACTTTTGAGAATGACTGAAATAATATATAGGTAACTAAGTACCTTCAACCACCTACATGTATTTTTAATGAAGAAGGTAGCTTTCTCTCATTATATATATTATAGTAGTCAACTATGGGGAGCGCACTTTTGGATTTTTAAAAACTATTATTTTCAAAACACAAATTTGAATTAAGATTTTTATTTTAATTCATATAAACGTGTCTTAAAGCTAGTGGTCGATTTTAGACTGACCATAATACGCTCCGGCGGAGAGCCGAGAGCTTTTTTTACCTCATTCCTAGCCTAGAGAGCTTACAACGTCTGGCCACGGTGGCGTAATTGCGCGTGGGCAGATGCTGCGTCTGCATTTGAGCGTATGTAGTGTATGTAGGGGAGCTCGCGGATATAACGATCTACATGATATTTATTATGAACCAATCAATAATAGCATGAAGAATTCAGGTGTAGGTATATACAACGTGTTATAGAAAGGTCGACTTCCTCGAGGTTGACTGCCTCGGTGGCGTAGAGGGCGCATGCTCGACTGCTAATCAAGAGGTCCCGGGTTCGATCCCCAGGTCAGCCAGTGTTAAATATTGGATTTTTCCATTTGGAATTATATCAATTACTGCCTGGAGTCTGGAACTGTGCCCGGTAGATGGCAATAGGCTCGCCCCCTATTACATGGGACCAATAACATACTGGCGAAATGTGGGTGTATCTACTATGGGACTGAGTCCTGGGTACATCTCTGCCTACCCCTTCGGGAAAAAGGCGTGAATGTATGTTATGTTATGTTATGTTATGTTATGTTATGTTATGTTATGTTATGTTATGTTATGTTATGTTATGTTATGTTATGTTATGTTATGTTATGTTATGTTATGTTATGTTATAGAAAGGTATGGTAATACTCAAGGGGGTTCATCTACTCGTCAACCTTATCCCATACAAAACTGATCAGCTTTTTTTGGCGTTGTTTCATTATTTAGCCTTCTTATTGTAGCGTCTGTGCATCAGCGGATATATTCCCGGCTTATAATCCAAAGCCTTGGACCGAATCTCACTGTGGATTTTTCACCTGGGCGCTACTGTTTCCTATAAGATATGTAGGGGGCAGACGTTAGGTCATGTCGGAGGCCTTGTAGGAATTGGGGAGGTTACCCCAATTACACTGCTCGGGTCGTTCTGTTAGAGTATAAATTCAAATTATTTATTATCAAAAATTCAAATTATATTTTGAGTTGAAGGTCATCGAAGAACTCGATTACGTTGTCGTGTCGCTCACTTACAAATCGACAATAACCCTTTTATTTATATTAAATCTAAACATACGTGGAGGTGGTGATAGACTTGAGCATTACCGTACAATACAGGGGTAAATGCTCAGTTTTTCGAAGTGCATTTCCTTGTAATGTAACGTTCTTGTGAATGCTCAACTCGGCTCGCCGAAATGCTCACGGGTAGTAAGCACATCGTGCTCTATGTTTAGTTCAATAAAATTAAAAAATAGCATATGATCAATGTTCTGCACGCGGAAAAATGCTCAAGTTTATTATCAGATTTATAGGTACGTTACATAGAATTTTACAAGTTTTTATCAAAAAATTAACAGTGATTAATAAGTGTTTAAATGTAGTGTTGGGCCGCCTGGGGAAGTACCACACCTTTGCCAGTTATTCATCCACCAAGCAATAATGTGCAAACATTACTGTGTTCCGGTCTGAAGGGCAAGTTACCAGAGAAATTACTGGGCATGACGAGTTTCAACACTAATATCTCAGGGTGACAGGCGCAGTGCAGTGCCGCGCAGAATTTTGAATTTTAAAACACTGGGTGGCACTGTGTCTGTTATGTGCCCATAATATGCTTACCATCAGGCACCTGATTTACCTACTCGTCTTGTCACTCACAATCATAAAAAAAAAATTGAGCTGTTAATTTCGGTAACAATACCATAAAGTCTAGGCACAAAATATAAATCTAAGCGAGTTTGGGCAGACGATGAGAGCTGTGAGCTAAGGGCTGAGTCAGAACGCGTTGGGCGGCCGACCGAGAGGGTCGCGTCTCGTCGGCTCATCCTACCCCGCGATACGCCACGACGATATAAGTTCAAGTGCTAACAGTTCCAACTTCGATTATCGGTAAGTAAATTCACCAATGTGTAGCATCAATTTGGAAATGTTCTCATTTAATAATTTTAATGGAGATTTTTTTTAAATGTGTTTTTCTTTTTAAAACAGATTTACTTTTTGCAGCCGTCTGTCTACTCGTACCTTATTACAGTATAATATCCGCTAACTCCAGGCAACGAACTTTGATATGGTTTTAACCATCAGTTAGGTAGATATTATCTCTTTATGGATGACTAGCTGTGGCCCGCGGTTTCACCCGCGTAGTCTTCGTTCCCGTGGGAATATCGAGATAAAAGTATTTCAGGTATTATTTCAAGTTCAAAACTATCTGCATACCGAATTTCAGCCCAATCGGTTCAGTAGTTTTGGCGTGAAAGAGTAACAAAAATTCATTCTCTCAAACTTACGCATTTAAAATATTTAATATTAGTAGGTAAGTTAAGAAGATTTATATTAGAATGTATATTTAATACTTATTTGGTAAATAAAAATGTTATTACACCCGTGTGAAACCGCAGTAGTTAGCTAGTGAATAAAAACAAGTTTAATTATCATTTAATAAATTTAATATGTGTAGCTTCTCGCTTTAAGGATAATTTTATTGACCTTTAGAGGGGAAACAATAATAACAATAATAACTATATAAAGACTGCCTTAGTTAACAATATATATTATGTATGTTTATACTTACCTTAGTTTGGTTGTTGTTTATTTATAATTAGGTATGTATGGTAGGAAAATGTTGTATAGGTTAGCCTACATTTTGTGTTATTAATTCATATTTATTTATTTATTAGGTAAATATCTTAATTATTTATTAATAATAAGTACTTAGGTAAATCTAGGAGAATCCTAATCCTATTTATAATATCATAAATGCGAAAGTTTGTAAGGATGGACGGATGGATGTGTGTTACTATTTCACGCCAAAACTAATTCCAAAACCTAGGTTCAAATTCGATATATAGATAGTTTAGACCCTGGATTAACTTAAAAAGTACTTTTTCCCCGATATTCCCTAGGGAACGAAGACTACGCGGGTGAAACTGCGGGGCACAGCTAGTAGTCTTATGATACCTACTAGTGACCAATAAGTGAAAAGTCGTGGCAAGGGAGGGCACTGTTAAAGAATCTTGTATAAAACATTATGATAACCTATCTATGGATTTTATATAATACCATCATTAGTTCTGAATTTCGCCGTGACTCTTCTCCTTTTGCACAGACTTAGGGAAAGTGTAATTTTATGCACTAAACAAAACATAACTTTATATGTAACTTTTTTACAACAGTCGATAAGTCAATGACCCAAATATCTTAAAACTGAATCGACGACACAATCGATCATTAAAAATATAAGGAGCCCTATTTCCCTTCAATTAAGTTAAGCCTCGTTTATAATCCGCATCCAAAAATACCCGACAAACAATCCCTATTCCCTCAAGACCTTCCCGAAAAGGGACCTCAAATACCGCAAAAAATTAATAAGCCCTATTAAATGGTAATCTAAGATCCCGTCCTCACTTTGTAATGAAAAAACTGATCTTATCAGGATTCAATTTGGAAGACCTTCAGTCGAATTAACTCTCGTGTAATCCCAACCCGGTTCGACGGTCATTTTGGTATGAATATTTTGGGAGTTAACGAGATGGTTTTAAAATTGACTGTTTTTGAATAGACGCTGTGCAATTCGTTGACAATTAATTTAAGACCGAAGTTAACAAACCTAACTGCCTAAAAAGTTATAAGTTACTTATAACTTACGTAATATACGTATATAGAAAAATAGCAATTAGGCAAATACACAACATCGATTTGTTAAATTTTTCATAAGATTGTGTCAAATTTCTTATAGCTCTTTATGCTCTTATCATTGATAACAAATGTGACTGTTAGCCCCGCGCCCCTATCAAGACCATGCCAATATTCAACAAAGTGTAAGCAAAGTTACAAAGTTGAACAATAGCTGTAAAGCTACCTCCCAAATTGGCGTGAGGCAAGTGCCAGTTCAAATGAAATTGAATCACCGCACTCACCCGGCCGAACAAAACACTCAATTTCACTCAAGATCGCGAACTTTATTGGACCAATCAATGGATTTAATTTTGTATTTGAAAGAAGTTTGCGTATCGACGCTTTCCAAGATTTAGGCAAAAGACTGAGAAAGTTTTTCAATTTAGCGAAATTACTATTGTAAGTATAAAGTTGATTATTTTGATAGGTCTTGTTATGTTGTTTATTTGTGTTTCTAAATCTATTAAAACTTTATGCGCCTTGCTTGACACCTACTGGTATCATTAGGTACACGTGTGACACAGTGGAAATGTAATTATAAAGGTATACAGTCTCGTTGGCTCAGATGGTAGTAACTCTGCTTTCTGTGCAGCAGAACCCGGATTCGATCCCCGCTCAGGTCAAACATCTGTGTGCATGAAAATGTCTGTTTGATCAGTGTCTGGGTGTTATAAGCTTATATAAGTATGTATATCAGTCATCTGGTTACCATAGTACAGGCTTCTAGCCTGGTTTGGGAACGCAGATGACCGTGTATGGAAGTTATCCAATATTATTATTATAATGTCGCTCGAAAACACGGGATATATTCGGTCTTTTGATAGGCGTGCACGGAGACCATTTTTTTTTAAGTCCAACGTGCAGAGGCCCCTTTGAGCTTTTAATCTAAAGGAAATGTATAGCACCTATCGGGGTCTATCTTTGAAACCATCTACAGTTTTTTTTTAAGGTGAGCTCAAAGACAGCCTCCGCTAGGTACAAGGACTATTTGTGAATGGATGGAAACTACTTGATTTGTCTATAGGTGTGATTTCTAGAATTTTTTTTTTTGATAGTGAGTGACAAGACGAGCTCATCAGATGCCTGATGGTAAGCATCATGATTGCCCATATCAGACACAGTGCCACCCAGTATTTTAAAATTCAAAATTCTGCGCGGCACTGCACTGCGCCTATCACCCTGAGATATGAGTTGTTGAATCTCATCATGCCCAGTAATTTCCTTGGTAACATTGCCCTTCATACAGGAACACAGTAATGTTTGGCCATTACTGCTTGGCGGATGAATAACTGGCAAAGGTGTGGTACTTCCCCAGGCGGCCCCCTGCAAAAGAGGCCTACCACTACAATAGCTTGATGGATGGTAACCGGGCTATTGCTAGAGACTCCGGCACCTGTCACTTCCGTTTCATGGTGAAATATGACGGTAGGCGATGACTCGCCGCTCACTAAACGGACCCCCCACAAAGGCCACCCACCACATGGGAATAAGGGCGTGGGGTCGCTACTCCCCAACAGCTCGCCATAAGCCGCCCTGCGTATTATTATTATTATATAAAGTAAGGTGTAGAATATTCTCTACAAACCTATCAATTTTAAGCTCTACAGATTCAGTCAGACACACAAATCCATCTTAACTTTTACATTTATAATAATAAATATTTAGTAAATATATCTAAAAAGAAACATCCCGAGAAAATTATAAATGTTTCATAAATAATTTCTGTACTTAAAATATTCATTGTAGATTGTAGAAGCCTGAAGAATAGAATAAACGAAGAAGCTCAATATCAACTTCACAAAGACTCGGGTAATGGGCCCGAAATTCCAAAAGTTCCAGTCCATTTGTCCGAACTTACGTCCAAAAACGAACGACCGAAGACAAATTCCTTGTAGAAAAGCCTTAGAATATAGCACGGGAACTGTCAAGCCCCTATTTCAGTATTATAATATTATTATATATATGTTTATATAAGTATAGAAAGTGGGGGACGGGAGCTCACCGCATTTTCAAAAATCTATCTGAGCGCTTTGTCGAGGCGACGCGTGATCAAAATGCTGGCGTTTATTATCTGGCTCAACGTATAAGCATTGCTATTCAACGTGGCAATGCCGCCAGTATCTTGTTTACGCTGCCATCTGACAGTGGTTTAGAGCATTTGGATTTTCTATAGGCTGACATGTCGGCCTGTGGATTTTCAAACTGTTCTATGGTATGGTGTAACTATTTAGTTAGGGTAGATAGTAAGTAGCAATTGAACGCAACAAAGGCACAAAAGTGTTCGCAAAACATTCGTCTATTGGGCAAAGCCAGATGACGAAGCTGAAGACCGAAAATGGCAGTATTGTTTCGTCCAAGCCTGAGATTCTGAGAGAGATCGAGAAGTTCTACGGACAGTTGTACACCTCGGTACATGAACCCGTGTCCCAAGTGGCTCAAGACTCCAGAGCCAAATTAACCCGGCATTACACTGAAGACATCCCGGACATCAGCCTGTACGAAATTAGAATGGCTCTCAAACAGCTTAAGAACAACAAGGCACCAGGGGAGGACGGAATTACGACAGAATTACTGAGGACAGGTGGTAAACCGGTATTAATAGTCCTTCAGAAGTTATTTAACTCCGTCATCTCCTCAGGAACAACGCCGGAAACATGGCACAGGAGAGTAGTGGTGCTTTTCTTCAAAAAAGGTGACAAAACCTTATTGAAGAATTATAGGCCCATTTCACTCCTGTCCCATGTCTACAAGCTTTTTTCGAGGGTCATTACTAATCGTCTAGTACGCAGGTTTGATGACTTCCAGCCTCCCGAACAAGCCGGGTTCCGAAAAGGCTTCAGCACCATAGACCACATACATACGCTACGCCAGATTATATAGAAGACTGAAGAGTATAATCGGTCACTTTGTCTAGCGTTTGTGGACTATGAGAAAGCCTTTGATTCAGTCGAGACCTGGGCGGTACTGCAGTCCCTACAGCGATGCCAAATAGACTATAGGTTAATCGAAGTGCTGGGAAATTTGTATAGGAAAGCCACTATGTCCGTCCGTCTCCAGAACCAGAGTACGGGACTGATTCCATTGCAGCGAGGTGTGAGACAGGGAGACGTTATCTCTCCGAAACTGTTCACAAATACAATGGAGGACGTTTTCAAACTCTTGGCCTGGGACCGACAGGGCATCAATATTAATGGCGAGTACATCACCCACCTTCGTTTTGCCGATGATATAGTCATCATGGCGGAGTCGCTGGAGAAACTCAGTACTATGCTCAGCGACCTAAGTATAGTCTCCCAACAGGTGGGTCTTAAAATGAAGATGGACAAGACGAAGATCATGTCTAATGTCCATGTTGCACCCGTACCGGTAATTGTGGGAGGCGATACTCTCGAAGTTGTGGACGAGTATATTTACCTGAGACATACAGTCCAGTTTGGTAGATCCAACTTCGACAAAGAGGTCGCACGGCGAATCCAACTCGGATGGGCAGTATTCGGGAAACTGCGTGACATCTTTTCGTCCAAAATACCCCAGAGTCTGAATGCTAAGGTGTTCGACCAATGTGTGTTGCCAGTGATGACATATGGCACCGAGACGTGGTCCCTTACTGTTGGCCTCATAAATAAGCTCAGAGTCGCTCAACGAGCTATGGAGCGAGCTATGCTCGGGGTTTCTTTGCGAGATAAAATCCGGAATGAGGAGATCCGCAGAGAAACGGGAGTTACCGACATAGCTCGCAGAGTAAGCAAGTTGAAGTGGCAATGGGCAGGCCACATCGCTCGCAGAACCGATAACCGTTGGGGAAGAAAGGTTCTCGAGTGGAGACCACGGACCGGAAGACGAAGCGTAGGCCGACCCCTAACGCGGTGGACCGACGACCTGGTCAGGATCGCAGGCTCGCGGTGGATGCGTACGGCGAGCAACCGCGCAGAGTGGCATTCTATGGTGGAGGCCTATGTTCAGCAGTGGACGTCTTCCGGCTGATGATGATGATGATGATGAGATAGTAAGTAGGTAGCTCTATTGTTTAGTCTTTTATCAATAAATTTAAAAGTACTAGTATAGAAAGTTGTTCTCACAGGGGGGTGAGGTTTAAACAGGTATAGGTACCATATATATTATTATAATCATATAAATCAATGTAGATAATCATAAAGTTATTTTTAACAAAATTATAAATAGACTTCTAGACTATGTCTAGTAACATATAGGTACATATTGTATAGGTATTTACAAACTTAAACTATAAAGTGTTTTTGTGGATTTTTAGGGTTCCGTACCCTATAAGGAAAATGGAACCCTCGTTACCCTCGAATCACTTCGTGGTCCGGCTGTCTGTCTGTCCGACTGTCAAGACTCTTTTTCTCGGGAACGCGTTGAGATATGAAGTTGAAACTGATATTAACAAGTCAGATCTACGGATCCTTGCCGCTGTGAAAAAAAATCAAACTTCTAAGTCCACGTAATCAAAAGGTAGGTACAGCCATTTTAACGCACATTTCCATAATTTGCGCAACGGACTGAAAACCTCTGGGTAATTCCCGTTGGCATAATACAATTTGGCAAGAAACAAGATCTTATATCACAAATTAAGGAAAAAATCCCAAAACCGTAAAATTTTAACAAAAAATGAGTGATTATAGATATGTTTGCAGTAGATTGTATCATGTCGATGGAACAAGATGACGATGTTCTTAGAACGTCGTAGCGTTTTGTTCAGGAATGGAACCCTACACTATGTATACTTACCAAGGTATGCCTTAACAATTTATTTTTAAAAGTGCATAATCAATTTCGATAAAATTTATATGGGGACCTCCTCTGAAGACCTATCAATCAATCAAATCAATCAAATGTTTATTTGCCAGAATGCATAATTACAAAGGTTGTTCGGTATCTTAAAACTAAGTCACTGCATTCAGCCTGCAAGCAAACGTGCAAATATTATTTATTTAAAATTTGTAATCTCCACAAAAGTCCAAAAATTCCTTAATACTATAAAAGCAGATGCATAATAGCCAGTCACTTAATTTTTTATTAAATAAATTGCCTTTTAATAATTATATGTCATCAGGTATCCTATTATAAATGAATATACTCACGTTAAATAAATTTTTCTTAAAAATTACTTTGCGACAAGGATTTTAAAGTACCTACTAAAAGAATTAACAAAATCCGTTTATAATTGAAGGATTAATCGCTAAAACATACAAAAACAACATACACTGAAATTGAGAACCTCCTCCTTTTTTAAAATCTGTTAAAAATGAAGCGTCTTTATAACAGCGGAAGGCTGAAAAAGCACAAATTTTATAAAATACACGAACAAAGCATCTAATAATGTTCATTGGCAGAAGAGGGAAGCATACGCTTGACAACTCCCGATTTAAATGCTGCTATAAGAGAAAAGCTATCAACCATAGAGTAAACAATTACCTAGGGATGGCAAACGTAGACCGTCTGGGGACTGGAAGACGGCAGTTGCACGCAATTAATGGGCTGTCACCACCAGATTTCTCGATGCAAAGATTCAATGTAGACAGTTGAGTCAACCCTAGCTCGGCGCAAGTTTGAAACTACTGAAGTTTACTCTGTGTTTTGGAGGCCTCACGAATATTATAAATATACCTAATACGAGTAAGTTTATATGCATTATGCGGAATATGTCGTATATAAGTATTATGAATTTGAAATAATACATTATCAAAACAATATTAATTATATCCCATCCTACTAATATTATATATGCGAAAGTTTGTGAGGATGGATGGATGGATGTATGTTTGTTACTCTTTCACGCCAAAACTACTGAACTGATTGAGCTGAAATTTGGTGTATAGGTAGCTTAGACCCCGGAATAACACATAGGGTATATTTTCCTGATATTCCTACGAGAACGAAGACTACGCGGGTAACACCGCGGGGCAAAGCTAGTAAAATAATAAGTATAGTCAAAGTGCTATTGGACTTTTCCATTAGGAATTATCTCAATAACAGACTATACCTACTATGGAACTGCGTCCTGGGTACACCTCTGTCTACCCCTACGGAAGAAAGGCGATGATGGTATATGTTATGTTATTGCACAAAAATAATATATTCTCCGCTCAAAGTTTCCGGCTTAAACCAAATATGTCACCCCATAGTGGGAGAACTAGTGAAATATTATTGGAATTCCTTTATCCAAGATAATCCTCGGCCGGTTGTCGCGATCGACGGTGCTGGCAAATTCCGACCTTTGCTTTAGGGTTGGCACCCACATAGTATACAAGTATCTCTCCTATCTACTATCTACCTATTATAAGCTAGGAAAAGCTTTATAAAATGAAACTTGGTGTACCCTGGGTTTCCTCACGTGAAACGTATAATATGTAACTCAAATGTTACTCTTTAGCGCTTTAATAACAATTCCAGGGTCTAAACTATCATTCAATGTAAGCTACCTATTATTGAAATTATGTTTTCTTGCCCGTAGTCCTATTGCGTGGTCCTACTGGTAAAGAAAGAAAGAAAAAAGGAAAAATGCGTTTCTTATATATACCTATATATTATACTGCTAGTCCATATATTGAAACAGTGGTTGTGGTAATCGGCTTATGCTCAGCATGTAGTACTACGAGACGTTGTGAGGTCGAAAAAAGATAATTGTCAGGTCTCCGCGTGCGTTCCGACTAGATACCACTGTCATACTTGTCAAATGCGGAAACTAATACAAAGCTGAAATCGGCGTTCTCGCGCCTGTCCGGTAATATTTTTCACGCACACTAGCACTCTGGGTTCGTTTTTTACGCACATTAGCATAGTGTTTGGGCTGGATTCATATACATCATTTGAGTTCATAATGCACGCATGAAAAATGCATGTTAAAATAATCTAACTACATAAATAGACACAAGAATTAAAGCACTCTTCACTCCAAATACTACATATTTTTAAATGTTTGTCCAATGTGTTGCAGAGACACTATCGCTATAATCTACAGCTTCTAATGTATTATTATTGTTATCTTAGGAAAGGGTCAACCCTACATTATCGGACGGTTTGTAATACGGATCGGGAATGTTGTTTTATCTGTCTCTTTTATCAGCTTTGACTTTCTGCCAAAATGAGATTTGAATCACCTACATACGTACGAGTGCCTAGTGTATTCTCCTATTTACAATACCCGAGTTTACCAAAACCATAGTGATGATGATGTCCTCCAAGACGTATCCGTCGACGGCGAACCTTATTATTGTTTTCGCATATGAGAGCGAATGTGACTTGCAAAACCAAATTTGGTTTTGAAAATTTTGTTGCAAAGTGCACAGTGCAACTGTCCTGCTGTGTTGTATGTGTAGGTGTAGGAAGGTTTCGGTCTGGTTTTCCTAATTTGGCGCTTGGCGTCAAGATCTTCTACGCGTTTCTTTTCCAAGTTAATAATACCTTTGGATACAGAATTACACCATTCTGACCTCTGCTGTGCGAGTTCTTCCCAACCTTCGCAGGGGAAAACCATAGTATTAATTCTTTTTGAGAGCCAAGGCTTTGAGCGCCAACGGGAGGACATAAGGCAAGTACTGGGAGAACGTAAGAGACTTTTTGGAGTATGCTGAGCGAATGATGAAGATCGTGAAAGACAGGAATAGGACTTTTGTAGTGGTAGGGCTCTTTTGCAGGGGGCCGCATGGGGAAGTACCACACCTTAGCCAGTTATTCATCCTCCAAGCAGTAATGTAAAAACATTACTGTGTTCCGGTATGAAGGGTAATGTTACCAGGGAGAAAAATCTAAAAAAATCCAGCTGTCAGAAGAGAAAGGTGGGCACTAGCGGGAAGCACCTGTTTTGTCGTAGACGTGCTACGAGTGCTACAATCGCTACGAAAACCCCTAGGTACATTGATTTAAAGAAAAGGTCTCTCAACAAAAACCTCTGTCATTTAAAACGCACATGAGGTGTTCGCTTATAAAGATTGTACATTTAGCATTAAGTTTGGAAATGAACCATAATTAAAAGAAAAATTAAAAAAAAAACAGTAATTATTATTATTTTGTGATGATCTAAAGGTATAATATCAAACTAGCTTTGAGAACCTCTTGTTTGACATAATTTTACAAACGGGCTTTTGCTTTTTGGGTTAATAGCTTTGGGCGTTTCAGTAGACCACGGTTCTGGTCAATTTATTAGGCATCTACCTTGTTTTTTGCCCTTAAATTGCCTAAATATTATTCAAAATACAAATTCAGATTGGATTTTACAGTTGTAAAAGTTTGTTTGTGATGCGTGTTTTTAGGATGATTGAAATAAATAGTATCTTTATCTATTCATCTTTGCTTTGAGACTTTTGTGTATCTGTAAAATCACGGCGCAGGATTCTTTGTGTGGCGCTCTTTGTGTGTATGTGTGAATATAACATGCATAATATGCAATAGTGACAGTATGGGCCCATGACATATATGACAGACCCCCGTCACTCCAATCCTTACAATCGCCCGTAATAATAGCCTACTACCACTATACGTATAAAACATAACGTATGTACTGTGTACACTCTTCAAATGTGTGCATAGGTACGGGTGTTACTGCCTCGTTGACTGCCTGGTAGCAGATGACGTAAAATGAGGGGGGAGGTAAATGTTTTAACTTTACGTAGTAATAGTTAGTTCATTATAGTGCTACCACTATACCACTGAGCCTCTTTTGCAGGGGGCCGCCTGGGGAAGTACCACACCTTTGCCAGTTATTCATCCGCCAAGCAGTTCTTTTGAGTCAGATATTTTAAGGTAGTGATAGACTTGAGCATTTCCTCGAGCAGAAAATCGAGCACTCGCCGTCTTTCAATTTTAGAGAACCGAACTTCGAGCACGACGCTCGATGTTTTCACTGTGTTGGACGTGTGCTCACGGAAAGTGAGCGTTTCGACGAGAAAAGTATCGAGCATTTTCAAGAACGTTACATTACATGGAAATGCTCAAGTCTTACCACCTTTAGAGTTTAGTGATTGTGATTTGTTCAGATTGCCTACAAAGCAAACTCAGTTTATATAATGTCTCTAGGTAGTCGCTGGCGATTTATTCAGATAATTTTTGTAGTAGAATGTAAACACATTCGTTCAGCAAATCTCGACCCTTAAAAATTCTATCGCGCTAAAAACTTGTGTTTGGATTGTTCCACCCTGCCCCACCAAGCCGCCCCACTGGTGGGGCGTAGTGGAATGCTATAAATTTTTGTTCATGTTTGTTACCTATTCACGTGAAAACTACTGTACCGATTGGGCTAATTGCAATGTAGAAGATATCTGATAGCTTTATAGACTCTGGACACAAAAATTTATCATAACAAACAATAACGCATTTTTCCCGAAGGGGCTGGCAGAGATGTACACTGTCTCCCTCCCATAGTAGGGACACCCATAAAATTATGCTCTTAATCAAACGAGACCGCGAGGTCTCATTTTAGTAACCAAGCTGTTAATTTATTTTAACCTCTTTAAACTCTTGCTTACATGAGTTTACATGTAAAAATAAACTAGGTCTCATAAATATGTTTTATGATTAATTGTACGCAAGAAACCTTGAACCCTTGTCAGAGGTAATTTTATGTGGAATATGAATTATGAAAATAGAATTACTAGGAATTGTAATTAGAAGCTTTGTCTAATAATTTGCTATGGCCGTGCCTAAGGGCCGTGCCCTGAAAAGGCATATTTAGGTGGCCTTTATTTACGTGTTTTTACTCATAGTTTTTATCATTAATTTACAGTTCTGACTTGACGCGGGGAAATACTTTATATACCTGTTTTTTGTAAACTTTTTAGGTGCTCCTATACTGCTGTTATAGCTGTGACAAAATGTTTACAAACATATTATTTTATATTTTTAGCGGTCTAATCGCTTGATACACAATCTGAAATGAGAAGAAAAGTTTCCCCTATAGTGCGTTAGATAGAAGGGATAGAAAAATTTCGCCGATGCCTAGTGCCTCCTCAGTAGCTCAAGTCGTAAAGTGCCAGCCATGCGGAATGGTGCGGAGGGTGCGTGGTTCGCGAATCCCGCTCGTGGGTGAAATTTCTCTTTATTTCAGGTTGCTTACAAACACCATGTAACACTAAAACCATTTTTAACAATTGTAAGGAATAGTTACATTCTGTTGGGAATTGTTAGATGTTTTAAGTGCTCCTACACTGATGGAAATGTTAACGAATGTTTTGTAGTGGTAGGCCTTATCTCCATGGGGGCTGCCTGGGGAAGTACCACACCTTTGTCAGTTAGTTATTCATCCGCCAAGCAGTAATGTGCAAACATTACTGTGTTCCGGTATGAAGGGCAATGTTGTCAGCGAAATTACTGGGCATGATGAGATTCAACAACTCATATCTCAGAGTGACAGGCGTAGTGCAGTGCCGCGCAGAATTTTGAATTTTAAAACACTGGGTGGCACTGTGTCTGATATGGGCAATCATGATTCTTACCATCAGGCACTTGATTTGCTCGTCTTGTATCATTAACGTAAAAAAAAGAACATTTCATAACATTTCAAAACACATCGGCTCGCAGTTTGGATTTATGTTCCGATGCATCTAAATGATAACAAGTTTAGTTTTGTTAAAATTTGTTAAATAAATGTTTACTAATGTTTGTAAACATTTTGTAACACTAGTGTGGAGCAACATTTTTACTAACTTGCAATGTGTATTATAATATTATTATATTTATGTATGAATGCGCGGATCAAACCTCGCAACTGAATTTTGAAGCTGTTATACTAAACCTATTGAGATGAAATTTTGCATGAAGGTTTAGTTTTTATGGGGATAGATGGCCCACTGAGAAGTGCCACCCAAGCTAGGCCTGGCTAATGGCGCTATTGGCTGGAATATTGTCTGTTTGTATCTGAGACCAAAATATTAAAAGACGACAATCAAAGTGGCGAATGGTGAAAGACAGAAGAGAGTTGCAGAACCAGAATGAGGCGTAGTAGTGGGCTATAAAAGACTGATGATGAAGATCTGGGACCAAGATTTAAGGTTGATTCACTCTTAAATGGGCGCAGTTCTGGTGTGGGACGGGTCGGGATACAAGGAAACGCGCCAGACCTGCGCACGCTGTCAGTGAATTGTCTTCCATACAAATACAAGGAATTCAACTAGATCCGACCCGCGTCCGCGTTGATTTGTAAAGCAAAAATCAAACTTTAGTTGGGGATTCTGCATAGTTAGACAATGATCTTTTTTATAAACTGAGATAGATGCGTCCCTACTTTGCGTGGCGAACTCAAGTCAAGCCAATTGGCTTGAATCAAGTCAGTCGCACCTTGTCTTGCGTCGATGTTACATGTGTGCTGCTCATGTAGCTGTGAACCTGTTTTTATCTCTTTTTGACAACCGGGTTTTATACATCTCTACTATCTTTTACTTTAATGAGTGATAGCAAAGCTGTGTATATTCTACTTAAGTGTAGGTACATCAGAATTTCGCCTAGGGCTGTTTTTAATGAGTTTAACGTCACAATGTGTATGAAAGCTCATAGTAGTTAGGCGTTCAAAATACACGGCTTTCGTATTATAATAGGTAATTCAAATATTCAGTATGAAAGTAGTAGTTTTCAACGGAATCCAGCAAAATCATATCTCATTTCGCTAACCCGGTTCACTCGTATCTCGCAGCGTGTAATACGGATTAATTAAAAATTTCCACTTTGTCGACAACGTGTGGCGGAGGCCCTAGTCCTTGCTTGCTCTCATAATTCGAATTTCCTTCATTCACTCTGTGCAATATGCGTGTGAACTTGCGATTTCTATTCAAAATTAGCTTATTTTATAACTACTAGCTATGCCCCGCAGTTTTACCCGCGTAGTCTTCGTTCCCATGGAAATATCGGGATAAAAAAATACCCTATAATGTGTTCTTCCAGGGTCTAAGCTTTCAGCTTAATCGGTTCAGTAGTTTTAGCGTGCTTCAACAGTGCTAGCGCTGTTTTTTTTTCCTTTCCATCAGTGTAATGCTACCTATTGAGAACACACGAACACAATTGTACTGATTGTTATTGAATAAATAAATGAAATGAAACAAAGCGCCTCAACTCACCATAATACACATGCTACGGACCTGTATGATGATTGACGGATATGTTAAAAAAAAATACGGAGTTTTTGAAATTATTTTTAAATTGATTTGATGATAATTTGAAATTATTTAAGTTTTTGAAATCAGACCTATCATTAAAACCTCGTAACTCTTATATATCTGGAACCCTCATTATCTCATTTAAAAATTCTATCACTCTAAACTACACGTCTGCAAAGTTTCATTAAGATTGGATCAACAGTTAGTTTTTCCCACTTGTCGACTCTAAGACATCGCTTCGCTCGGTCGAAAATACGAAACATATATTTCTATTATTACAGTACTTCAGTAGTCATTTATTACAGTACTCGTGATATTGTAATAGAAATTACATAATTTTAATAATATATAGGTATAGTGCGCGATATATTTCTCAATATTTAAAGTATTTTTTGTCACCCCTGCCCTTTCCTTCAATGTCACCTATGAAAGGTCAAATTCTCCATTTCATAGCTGTTATTTGTTCATTTGATTGAAGAATTTAATAAAATGATTTCGAGTCGTCGCGTCTTGTTTACTACAAACAAAAAAATGAAATAAATCATATCTTAGCAGTAACTATTAACTACACTGGGGCACAGAATAGAAAGACTGGGGGCCTGTTGATTTTCAAAGTGCTCTATAATGTTATGTAATGTTATGTTAATGTGTAAGTAGACAGGTAAGTAGGTAGGTAAGGTAGTTTTTTTTTTCTTCAAAAAAAGGCACTAAAAATAAATACATAAAAGTTTAAAAAAATATATAGTTGCGTCTTATGTATACATCAGAAGTTTTTGAGATTGGTTTTGCACTTTTTAGCAAGTGAAACCGCCAGACATAGCTATAATATCTTCCTACTAATATTTTAATTCTCAAATCTCAGAATAATGTAAAAAAGTAACGTTTGTAACAGGTGAACAAAACGCTAGCAAGTTGTAACTGGACTCCAGCGCCATCTAGTGGGGTTTTGGTTAGTTGGATTAATATCCATCCATTATGACATCCGATGGACATAGGATTTTTGTTACTCTTTCACGCCAAAACTACTGAACCTATTGGGCTGTAATTCGGTATGTAGATAGTTTAGACCTTGGTACAATACATAGGGTAATTTTTATCCGGATATTCCCACGGGAACGAAGACAACTCGGGGGAAACCGCGGAGCACATCTAGTCCTTCATACACACAAAAATGACTTAGATATTCGGTAATATATCAAGTGGAAACTACCTTCAACCCTTACATTGTGCCCATAATACAATACCAGTAGGGAGGTAGGTACATATATGGGTTTGCCGCCGGCCGTGTTAGCGACAAGCCATTAATTCAACTCGATTATGTATCGATATGTAGCGTGCCTTTCGCGGCCTGCTTGTGACAGTTGATATTTTATTACTCGGCCGTTTTGCGATCTGAGGCGCTGTAACTTTGATTTAATCTTTAATACAAGCTTACCTATATTTGTTTTAAATCCAACCCCAAAGGGTTTGGTTTTAATATCAGAGATTAGATGCCATTCACAAACGTGCAACGCAAAGCTGACTTTTATTGAAAATTCTTTTAAAACTACTTAGGCTTCAGAATAATATAACGTATAATCACGCCTTTTTCACATTGTATCCATGATTCAATCCCATAGTAGGTAACGTGTGTGGGTACACACGCTACATACAAAGGGCTTCCTGCCTTTATTGAAAAAATACTAAACAATAGAGCTACTTACTTACTACACATCTACCCTAACAAAATCTAAATACACTGTGCACACTTCGAAAATCCACAGGCCGACATGTCAGCCTATAGAAAAAGTGTGTGTCTAAACCACTGTACCCAAGATGCTGGCGGCATTGCAACGTTGAATAGCAATGCTTATACGTTGGGCCAGATAAACGACAGCATTTTGATCACGCGTCGCCTCGACCACCTTAATATATTATCAATGTCACCTACAAAATATTGTGTGAATATTTTTCATATTTTTGTAACGTGTGTACATAGTATAGGTCTGTATAAGGTGAGCTTCATCCTAGTTCTGTTCGCAAAAAGAGGGTGTATATCTAAGTGTGTGTGTTACTATGTACTACACTCGTAAATAGGCCTTATGTGTAAATTTTCAAAATTATCTACACAAAAATCAAACTTTGAAAATGTGTAAAAACAAAAAGAAAATCCAAACAAAAATAGAGGTGTAATTGATAGTGCGAAAAGTCTGTTCTATCGGACACCCTTCAAAGGATGCCGACCGAAAGTTTAAGAGTTTGAAGAACTTTCCAGACGCGGGTCCATCCGAACAACTTTTCACTTGGACTACTTCCTTATTTCTCTTACACGCATGTTGTTAATGGTTTTTACAAAGTATCTAAGTACTTTATATATATAATATATATGCTTTTTATATTCGGAGGAATCAAGGGAATGCAAAACATGATCGATGTATTTCCTTTCATAGGATTGCGTCATATTTCTCGAAGCTAGGATCTCTTCAATACTAGCAGTCAATGTGTAAACATTACTGTGTTTCGGTCTGAAGGGTAATGTTACCAGCGAAATTACTAGGCAAGACGAGTTTCAACAACTAATATGTCTCACTCATTATCATAAAAAAATATATCTTATAGGACACAGAAACTTACAGTTTAACGTCATTGTTTTTATTGTTTTATTATATATTGTTAATAATCAACACGGTTACAACCAATTACGTTAACTAACATAAAATTACAAAGTTAAAGATCAAAATATACAAAAAGAAAAATAACAAAGAAGCAAAATCTGAAAAAAATATGTGCAGCTCAATAACAAATTAATAATTACAAATAAAAAGCCAGTAATGCCTCAACGTCGCAACACGGTAAGTAGCACCCAGATGAAAATTCCACATTTAATGAGACTCAAACCCAGGGACTTTTCAATCCAGGGCCACGGATGCTAAAAAACATCTAAAACTCATCTATCAAGTAAATTAATATTTGGCGATCAGAAACTTTACGGAAATAAATTCCATCTCGTAAGCATACTCCAGAATCAATTTCACATAAGCTTCCTGCTTTCTTTCGGCAAATCAAACATGGCGTTCGGAATCTTAATCAAACATTCCTTTGAAATTTATTTACTCGATTTTAATATGAGACCTACCTACCCCTTCGGGAAAAAGGCGTGAATGTATGTTATGTTTTTTTTTAATATGAGATTGAACAACTATTGATGGAATAGGGAGAATCCTCTGGATTGATAAATCGTTGACGTATAACGAACATAAGAAGAACGAGTTGATTTTGAAGAAAATGAATTGTTAAGGCATACATTGTAGTGGTAGGCCTCTTTTGCAGGAGGCCGCCTGGGGAAGTACCACACCTTTGCCAGTTATTCATCCGCCAAGCAGTAATGTGCAAACATTATTGTGTTCCGGTATGAAGGGCAATGTTACCAGCGAAATTACTCGGCATGATGAGATTCGACAACTCATATCTCAGGGTGACAGGCGCAGTGCAGTGCAGCGCAGAATTTTGAATTTTAAAACGCTGAGTGGCACTGTGTTTGATATGGGCAATCATGATGCTTACCATCAGGCACCTGATTTGCTTGTCTTGACACTCACTATCATAAAAAAAAAACAACTGCTGATTATTCTTAGTGTAGGTTAGGATAGCGCAATAAACATGTTAGTAGTCACAATTTTTTGGAAGATTTTACGGATTTAGGATATTTTCCTTTACCTGTGACATAAGATCTTGCTTTTGGCCAAATTTCATGCCAGGCCAACGGGAAGTACTCTAAAGGTTTTCAGTCCGTTGCGCAAAGTATGAAAATGTGAAAATAAATGGGCCATATCTTTTGATTGCCTAAGTTTGAATTTTTTACAGTAACAAGGGACCGTGGAACTGAGTTATATGTTTCAACTTGATAACGCGTTCCCAAGAAAAAGGGGTCTTGACAGACGGACAGACACAGATGGACAGACAGACAGACGGACAACAAAGTGATTCTATCAGGGTTCCTTTTTTCGTTTTGAAGCACAATCCCTAAAAACACATCCTGTATTATTACATCATCTGATAGTGTCATTAAAAAGGATAAATTTTTGGAAAGTAATATTCTGATGTGATGTAACATGTTATAATGACTCATTTAAAAAAAATATTCAAGAGGGTGCTATCATGAGATCCCGCGTTTGATCCCCGGTTCAAATATTTGATTTGAAGATTTCGTGATTGTATGGATGGTATGGATGTCGCACTACATAACATAGGTACATTCACGCCTTTTTCCCGAAGGGGTAGGCAGAGGTGTACCCAGGACTCAGTCCCATAGTAAATACACCCACATTTCGCCAGTATGTTATTGGTCCCATGTAATAGGGGGCGAGCCTATTGCCATCTACCGGGCACAGTTCCAGACTTCAGGCAGTTATTGAGATAATTCCTTATGGAAAAATCCAATATTTAACACTATGCCTGACCTGGGGATCGAACCCGGGACCTCCACTATTCTCACTATGTCGCACAATTTTATGGTATTATGTGGTATTAGTATATTTGTACTTCCTCCATCCCCTCTAACTAGTCTCTAACCCTATTATCTTCGCATACGCCGCGATACGTGTCGTATCCACATCGAATATCGAGGCATCGGAGATCAGATGCTTGATAACTATTGCTTTGATGTCAACACTGGCCTCACTCACGATCTTAGAAGCGACTTGTATAGGTACATAATTAGTATTATATATGAATGCTTGTGACCAAAATGGCGTTTATCTAGTACAACGTATACGTATACTAGCTGCGTCCCGCGGTTTCACCCACGTGGACATCGTTCCCGTGGGAATATCGGGTTAAAAATATGTGTTATCCTCTTATTCCATCCCTATGTGTTATTCCAGGTTCTAAGCTACCTACATACCAAATTTGGTTTACTAATGAAACGCATAATATGTATTGTCATAATATATTTTGACATAACAACATTCAGCATAATGATCACTACGCATTATATTATTAGGCACAAATATTTTGCCATAATGTTTATTGTCATAAATCCTATTAGGATAATAGTAATGAAGCATAATTTTATAAATCATAAGATTATAAACGCATAATGATATTAACACATAATCTTCTTTGTCATAAAAGCCCTAATAAATAATAATAAAACTTACCTAACCTAACCAACTCATTCGGATTTCGCATTATATTTTTATGTCACAATTTATGGGACAATCAATTATGCCAAAACATGTTAGACCAATTACTACTTATGCTAAACTTTCTATTATGCTACAATATTATTATGCCCAAGAATTATTATGGTGATAAAATTCCATTCAGATGAATACTAGATAGTAATATGAATAATTGCAAGCAATTTGGGTAAGACCTATACCCAGCAGTGAGTACTCACGGGCTGAAAATGATGATGATAATGAATAATTAACAAATCATACGATCACGTCTTTTCCCGAAGGGGTAGGCAGAGTGTACCCAGGACTCAGTCTCATAGTAGGTACACCTTCATTTCGCAAGTTTGTTATTGTTCCCATGTAATACGGGGCGAGTCTATTGCCATCTACCAGGCACAGTTCCAGACTCCAGACAGCTGTTCAGATAATTCCTAATGGAAAAATTCAATATATAACACTGCTTAACCTGGGGATCGAACTCACTACGCCACCGAGGCAGTTCACTAGGGATACGTAATTACGTTTGATACGTCGAAAAAAAGTGTGCCTCTGTGGAGTACCTAATATTTCGTAACATAAAACATCAGATGTAGTTACAAAAGTTTTTGCTGGCAGATATTACGCAAAACATTTTTGTTTAATCTCGAATCTCGCATTTCCAGCTAATGGTGTCGCCTCTTAACTTCCCTGAGTAATCTCTCACAAATGTGTGAAGGGGAAATATTATTTACTTCACTTCTTTGTTTGTGTGGAAGGACATTTTAGAAGATTGTTATAGCGAGATACTGAAGTTTTCATGTTACTTTCTGAATTTGGTTATTTCTCTTTTTTTATATTTTATATGAGTTTTTATATGATAAATGTTAGTTACCTACATTATTGCTTATATTTATAGTTTAATAAATCTTTGTTGATACCACAATACAGAATGTAACTAAACTAAGAATAGCGGCTTATGAAATATGGGAGTTTTATATCAAAACTTAAACGCCCTTTTTGGGCCCTTCGAATTAGAATTTTCAAAAAAACTTTCTTAGCACACCGGAACTTACTTAGGACAACGAAAACAACTTCTTTTCCATGTTTCAAGTCTCTAGGATCAGTGGTTGGGGCTCTGCGTTGCATGTCAGTCAGTGACTCATTTAGGTTTTTTTAATATAATAGTGATTAAGATTTATATATATAATAAAATATATAAGATATAAACTAGAAAGAATAAGTCATAAAAAAAATCTTTTCTTAAATTGAAGTAACTTCATCCCCAATTTATTGCTCCAAGAAAATGAATAGGACCTTTTTCCCTAAATCTAAGAAATGCAATTCGGTTTTTTATGACACCCCTACAGGAAAGGAAAATAAGGGATGACTCATGGCCCGTGTCCGAGGGTGGCTGAACCGTTTACGAGCATCCTAAACTACCAGCAATGCTTGAATTAACATTTTTATTGTGTTTACTGCAAATCTGTGCAAGAAAAGGTAAGATCATAAGTTGTAAAACGAAATGGCATTTTATTCAAGCTCAAATGGGCCTCTGCACGTTAGACTTAAAAAAATGATCTCCGTGCACGCCTATCAAAAGATCGGGTATAGCCCGTGTTTTCGAGCGAGATACACATATTAAAGTCCTAGATAGTAATACCATATTATAGTCATAGATAGTCCTTGCACCTAGCGGGAGCTGTCTTTGAGCTCATTTTCTGTAGATGGTTTCAGAGATTGACCCCGATATCCATTACCTTTAGTTTAAAAGTTCTAAGGGGCCTCTGCACGTTGGACTTAAAAATGGTCTTCGTGTACGTTTATATAATATGAAACCCCGTGTTTTAGCGATATATTAAAGTGATATTGGTCTGCATTGATAGGGACTTATCTGGAGTACCGGGGCAAGTCTGACCCCACGTATCCTGGCGTCGGCCTAAGCCGAGGTTCGTACCGTCTTGATGACCTTGTGGAAGTCGCTCTTAAACTTTGGGTCGAAAGCCTCCTGCGCTCACCACTTTCCGGTAAAGCTGTAGAGGCCATGTATAGCCAATAGCATAGGACATTTAAAAAAAAATCTGTCTGTATTGTCAGTCTGGAATTAAGCCTGGTTGTTGGCAATATGGTCGCCCCCTATTATTATGAATCCTAAAATCATAACTGGCAATGTGTTGGTTATACCTAGTAAGGAATGAGATTGGGTCCTGGCTACACCTTTGCCTACCCCTTCGGGAAAAACCCGTGATCTTTTATTAAGTTTCTATAATTAATGAACTTTCATCAAGCAAAGTTTTCATCAAACATTTTCAAGAGCGATCGCTATCTCTTATCGTGGATATGCATCGTTAATCACACTTCAAAATTGCTTCTTTACTAAGCGATAGTCTAAATCATGGCCTCAATCTTCGTAGAGACCCCTAAAGGCACCCCTTCAGGTACTCCTTAGTAACAGGTGTGAGCGAACGATGTCATTCATCATTATCTACAATCATGGGAATGAATGGAAGGCGAAAATACTTCCATTCAATTCGATTGACCTGCCAATATTAATCTTATATTTGTATGACATCTTGGACTTTTTCTAATAACCGATTTATTTTGAATGGACATTTCTATTAGACATATTTTACCTTATTTGTTTTATTAATTAAATCATTTTATTAATTAAATTGCTTTCTTTTACAAGTGAGATTATTTAGATTACCTACTTATAATAACGTAAAAAACTAACCGGTTGTTTCTACTCTATCAAAAGCGTTATTTTTTGTAATTTTTTTTCATAATTCGCAAAGAAAACGCTTATACATTGCAGGGGCTAAGGGTTATTTTGTAACATGACAACAACATTCTAAGGAATGTCTCCCACGACGTTATACTTTAAAACATCATAAAACTGACGAACAACATGATGCACAATGCAATTTCTAATTAAAGAATGCAATACACTTTAACGTGTTACTTTCTTATGGTACGCTGTTAAGGTATAATATTCTAAAAAATTTTTTATTAAATTTTTCAGAATATAAAACCGCAGCGCACCGGAGCTCCATAGTATGAGAAATGTTACTTATTATTGTTTAAATAATAGCAGACGTATCTCAGTAAAAAGTTAAAAACCCAAGAATTATAAACAGTAAATATTCAACGTATTATGAAAAGGTACCATATTGTGAGTACCACTTCTGAAGTTTAACGAGTGGAAATTATTAAATCTTATATATTATAATATAATCTTATAATAAGCTCATTTTACTATATTTTTCTTATAATTCACTCCATATTCCATCATCACTACTTTGCCGCCATATTTCCGCTTATCTGCCTATTCCATAGAGTATATCACATCTCAGTACTTCGAATATCAAACCAGTAACCTTGTCATTGTCAATATTCTTGTTGACAGCGACAAAGCCACAGACTAAATCCACAAATCCTTACATTTGCCAAAAATACATATATCAATATGCATCTACCTGTCAAACTGAACAGCTTTCAAAAGAATGATCGGCTATTTTGTATGGGATGTAGAAATTTTTGCGGATGCACCCCCTAAAGTATTAATACACCTTTTAATAACACGTTGTGTATATAAATGTTATTAACAGGAAAGAGGACCTATTAGCAGTTTGACACAAGTATGGAAAATTTACTATATCGATGTTTAGTATTCCCCTGTTTTCTCCGAATACAGTTAACCTATTTGATATATTTATCTCCTGGTATTTTAAAGTTGAAGTAAAGTATGTTCCTATCATTTTATTTTGGTTTATAAACTTTATATATTTTTGTAGTGAACGTCCAATCACGCGAGTAAAACTGGGATTTTTGGAAGTTCACTATGAAAAAACCAACGGCTTATTAGAAAAAATAAAATGCCAGAGACATAGGTTACTTCACTATAAAAGTATCAGGACAAATTTATAGAATGGATTTATTATATTCGGAGGAAAGACGGGAATACAAAACATCGATTTAGTAAATTTTTCATAATGTCAAATTCCCAGAAGGCCGCGTACGCTCTTAATGATGTGCTAAATAACGAGCGACCCTTATCTATCGCTCACGATTGAACAAAGTCTGCTAAAGGTGAATTTTGTATATTTTATTACATAACTTGTAACGGGGTGACCGTCCTAATTTATCGGACCAGTTTTATGAAAATGGAAAATTCGATAATGTTTGGAATTTGGAACCTTTTGTTAAATATAATATATCATACTATGTACGAGTACGTATAGGTAGACATAGCCCCTGGTTTGTTGGGCTTAGAAAATAATGTTATATAGAGTTATCAAATAAATGGTAGATATACTTAGGTACCTAACTAATATTATATGAGTGTAATATTCATAGTAGTACATGAGTACTCGTAATAGCGAGTAGTTATTACTACCTAGTAAGTAGGTAAGGTGTTATAAAAATTAAAGACAGCTCTACCTAGTTAACTACAAAATATTTCAAAGAAGTGTGTTATATTTTTAGAATCTGCATACCTAATACATTCTAGCTAACGACGGTAATTTCGTCCTATTTTATAGTAATTTGAATTTATACTCTAACAGAACGGGTTACCCCAATTATACTGCTCGGGTCAAGTCATATGGATTATGTGGACAACCCATATTGTCATTTTCAGGTCGCCAAGATTCCTACAAGGCTAACGACTTCCAACATAAGCTAACGACTGCCCCCTACATATCTTATAGGAAACAGCCGGGAACTACGATTTAACGTGCCATCCGAAACACCGTAGCGCCCAGGTGAAAAGTCCACATTCTTTTTTTTAATAATAGTGAGTAATAAGACGAGCAAATCAGGTGCCTATGATGATAAGCATCATGATTGCCCATATCAGACTCAGTGCCACCCAGTGTTTTAATATTCAAAATTCTGCGTGGCACTGCACTGCGCCTGTCACCCCGAGATATTAGTTTATTCGACCCAGTGATTTAGGATTTAAAGCCGGGCATATTTCCGCTGGACCACGATGGCACAAATTTTGTATGTTTACCTTATATCACTCGCACTATTAAGAATAATTTAATCGGCCCACTGAAACCACATATACATACATATATACTCAAGAAAACATAACCCTCCTTCTCTGCAGTCGGGTAGGAAACACAGCAGCAACTATAATAACTTATGTCAGTCTCACGCCACTTCGAAGTCTGTAAGCGCCTATAAAATGTTCCGAGTTCTAGCAACTTCTCCAGAATTGTCACCGTTCCGTCGGGATTAGGAACACAAAAATAAAGGAATAAATCGTCTGTCTATCAAACAGATTTCTTTAACGTTTGATTGACATAGGAATTGATTCGCGCCATTGCGAACGTTGCTTACGAGAGTTTTTTAATTCAGAAAATGGTTTTTATTCGATCGAGAAAAGAAATCGTAAATCAAGCCAAAATTAAACTTCGTTATGTTATTTACTTTGTTTTGTCTACGATCAGAATAAATGTGACCAAAATGGTTTTTTTTATGATAGAGAGTGACAAGACGAGCAAATGAGGTGCCTGATGGTAAGCATCATAATCGCTCATATCAGACACAGTGCCATCTAAGTTTTAAAATTCAATATTCTGCGCGACACTACACTGCGCCTGTCACCCTGAGATATTAGTTGTTGAATCTCATCATGCTCAGTAATTTCGCTGGTAATATTGCCCTTCAAACCGGAACACAGTAATGTTTGCACATTACTGCTTGGCGGATGAATAACTGGCAAAGGTGTGGTACTTCCCCAGGCAGCCCCCTGCTAAAGAGGTCTACCACTACAAAAGTAACCCTTTAAATTATATAAGTAAAATTCAAATAAACAAGCAGTCAGTGTATTAGAAATTAAATTCTTTACCTATATACTAATAATACCTAACTTAATAATTTATTAATTAATTTACTAACAGAAGCAAACATTTGGCTTTGATTTCAATTATGTAAAGCCCCAATGTGCATTAGGCAACCGTTGTACATAAAATAACAATATGAAACACAATATCCAATTAGAATGATTAAAAAAACATTTCAAATGTAGGGTTCTAAACTACCTAACTCGTATCTAAAGTTAATCCTGTTAATATTAGAATAGAATAGAATACTCTTTATTATCACCAAAATAACATAATACATATTAAACTGAAATAATATAAAACTAAATCTTGGTTGACAATGGGCGGCCTTATCGCTTTAAGCGATCTCTTCCAGGCAACCAGTCTGGACGGATAGGGGAAAGATAGGATGAGTAGGGGATGGGAAAGGTTACACATTTTATTTCTCTTAAAACAAGATCTTATTATACTATAATATATACTATACTATATATATACTATACTATATATATATACTATAATATTATAATTATAAATCTCAAATTTCAGTACAATGTGAGGTGAATAAAACGCTTGCAAGTTCTAACTCACCTCCAGCGCCATCTAGCGTGGTTTCGGTTAGATTGATGGATGGATGTTTGCATTGCATTTTTTTATAAACATGTCTGTCGATGTACTCAACTCTAAAATAGCATAACATAACATACATTCACGCCTTTTTCCCGAAGGGGTAGGCAGAGGTGTACCCAGGACTCAGTCCCATAGTAGATACACCCACATTTCGCCAGTATGTTATTGGTCCCATGTAATAGGGGGCGAGCCTAATGCCATCTACCGGGCACAGTTCCAGACTCCAGGCAGTTATTGAGATAATTTCTAATGGAAAAATCCAATATTTAACACTGCCTGACCTGGGAATCGAACCCGGGACGTCTTGATTGGCAGTCGAGCATGCGCCCTCTACGCCACCGAGGCAGTCTCTAAAATACAGTAGAGAAAACCAGTACTAGTTAAATAAAAAAAAAAATAGTTAAGTACGGTTTTATTGTATCTTTTATCTTTATCTTTATATAGAGGCAAAATTAAAATGCAATAAATTTGACCCAAACAAATAAATAAACAACAACATATTATATTATTAATAAATTAAGTTTGTTTCCTTGAAACACAATCGCGACCTTAATTTTATCTCAACTTTAGAACAACTGTTATTGCAATCCTTGTTACCAACTAACTAGTGCAAATAATATAAAGTTAGCTCTTCCTTATAGTGTCGTTTAATTAACATATTGTTTACACAAATAGATAAACTTTAACTTAACACAATGATGGATGACATGTTGACTACAGTTTTGACAGTACGTTTAAATAAGAGCTCTTATGTATGTACGGTCAGGGTAAAAAGGTGGGAATATTTTTGGTGCCTAACTTTGTTGAATTTTACAAAATGACGGATTTATTAAACTGTGATTCATCCAATCCTAATGTGCACTTCACAGAAGGAGGAAAATAAATTTCGGGGGAAAGAGAGCAAAGTGTTAAGAAAAGATTCCGGGACCCGTGAGGAAAGAAGATGAAACTCAGATCTAAAAAAAATTGGAAATTAAAGATCTAGTGCCCGAGCCTAATAATCATCGGAGAGATAAAATAAAATAAAAAACCATAAATAGCTTCCTATACTTGACCCAAAATATAGCTTGATACGAAAAAGGAAAAAAGGAACCCTTATAGAATCACTTTGTTGTCCGTCTGTCTGTCTGTCAGTCCGTCTGTCAAAACACTTTTTAACGGGAACGCGTAGAGGTATCAAGTTGAAATTGATGTCAACTACTCAGATCTGCGGTCACTTGTGGCTATAAAAAAATCATACCTCCAAGTTAACGCAATTAAAAGTTATGGCCATTTTACTACATATTTCCATATTTTGCGCAAGGAACTAATGGATGGCGCTGTATGTTCAAGGTATGGAACCCTTTTTTTTTTTTTTTTTTTGTTGCCCGGGGAAAAATGCATGACGCATACCACCCGCACCCGGGGGAGCGCAGGGTGGTTATGTAGGACTCCCCACCGGCACAGCACCGTACGTCGGTACGTTGCTGTGCCGGCGGGTATACCCACTAAAAAACCCCGGAGTGTTCCTTCGCGACGCCATGTGTCGGGGCTGCGGGCACGCCGAAGCACTCATCCGCGGCCCCGACGGCGTTTGGTCCTCCATGGAGGACCCCGCCACGATGGGGTGAGGGTAATCCTTCACCCCAATCCTCCTCGCAGGCCCTTTAGGTGGGCAACGGATACCCCCGCATCCATTGCCCGGGCCCCACATCTCTAAGGGCTAAGAAGGGAGTTCCGTGCCCTCTCGAACGCCTACTGAACGTGCGAGAGGACACGGAAGGCCCACTCCCGCCCACCACCACGCGCAAATAGCGCAGGATGCTCTCTGGTTGCCCCGGTGCAGGGGTAGATCTGCACAGGGGAAAGCAGAGAGCCCTCCTCACTCTAAGGGCTTGGAAAGGTGTTCCTTGCCCTCTCGAACGCCTACCGAACGTGCGAGAGGACACGGAAGACCCTAACCGCCCACCGCCACCGCAGGGCTCAAGTGAGCCGTGCCTGCGCCATCCACTGTGCCCTATGCTGCCTTCATAGGGACACGCGGAGGCGCAACCCACACTGCGGCAAGCCGTTGGCTTTCCGCCCCGATTCGGTCGCAGAGGATAGGGAGAGCGGCGCATCGTAATACCGACACTCCTCTTCCCCTGCGACCCCACCGCCTTCGCCGTCTACCGGTGGCGACCCCGTTTAGGCCGCGGATGGCAGGAAGAGCGGCGCACCGTAATACCGGCACTTCTCTCCCGCCGCGGCCCAACCATTCAGCCGCGATGCGCTGCGTTACGCATCGCGGCCCGCCTCAGTTGCGTTGCGTCCTGTGGGACGCACCGCAACCTACTCGGCCGCTCACACCTGCCTGGAGGAAAGTGAAGCGGCCGACCACCTCGGGCTCCTCTTCGCTTCACCGTGGGCCCCTACCACGGTTACTGACCCCCACCGCCGCGAGAAGGCGGGAACCCATCGGGGGGAAGGTATGGAACCCTACACTATGCTTACATACGTATGCCCTAACAATTTATTTGTTTAGCTGACACATGACAAGCTATATTTTATAAGGCATAACAATACAAACCCAAGTGTTATCAAAAACTTAGACTTATAGACTGAGTGACATTAAACTTACCATTTATAACATTACATATTAAAAAAATATTTAGGTCGTATCCTACAAGTAAGGTAGCCAAATATTGGTTACGACTATATCTTTTTGTAGAGGTAATTTATATTTAAATCCATTAGCTGAGGCTCGTGGTATGATTATATCTGGCATTATATAACAAACCCTAATTTAACTACATTACATTATTGTAACATTATTTGTTATAATTGTATTTTAATTTAAGGTTTCTTGTTTGTAGTGTGATAAAAAAGAGTTTGTCTATCTATCTATCTTGTTTTTCTAATTTGCGTGATAAGTTCTTCAATCGAAAATTTTAAGAATGAACTAAATATTATAAAGTTAACCGGATATAATATAAACCTTTAAAAAGACTCAAATTTGACAAGAGTGGAAAAGTTGTGAGATAAAAGAAGAAAAAAAATCAATATTATTATATATTAATTTACACTTGTCTGCGAACGGTACCATTTCCGAGCGTGGTCAGACCTTAAACAGAAGTCATCCAGTTGCCCACGGGATTTAGTCGCGTGGTGACCGTTTAAACCACGTGAACTGAGTGACATTAACGACATAACGAGTGACCAGTGATAGTGACCTTTATTTTTTTATGTTTTTATTTACTGTGAAATTTTATTCAGGAGCAGATAAAATATTAAAAGTTTTACAACGTTTTTATCTGTTTTTGTCCGAATTTCAAAGAGGGTTGACCCCTTTACACGTATGTTAAGGTAAATAGGATTATTATTATTATTTAGATTTTTTTTAATGTACCTAGGTGTTTATATTTTTTTTCACTTATTCTTTACTAGCTGTGCCTCGCGGTTTCACCCGCGTAGTCTTCGTCCCCGTGGGAATATCGGGATATAAAGTACTTTTTATGTTATTCCAGGATCCAAACTATCTATATACTATCTATATCTATATACCGAGTTTCAGCCCAATCGGTTCAGTAGTTTTGGCGTGAATGAGTAACAAACATCCATCCATCCATCCTCACTGATTCGCATTTATAATATTAGTAGGAAGTTAAATTATTAAAGTTAAACATTAAAATTAAGTCTGCATTTTATCTCAAATCCTTAATAAGAACTAGACTTTAGCATTAGGTATGTACTTACTTATTATTATAATATTATTATTACAGTCAAAACTACTAATTGGTCAAAGTTCTGGTCAAAATTAGTTTTTACTGCTGCTACAATCAGTCAGAATCTCTATACATAATATATTCGCACATAAAATAAAATTACATCACTCTTTTTTCCCAGAGGGGTAGACGACGTCTTAGGTATCTACCATAGTAGATACACATAACTGGCGAAGTGTGGGTCGCATGTTGTAGATAGAGGAAGAGAGAGCCTAATGCAATTTACTGGGCATAGTTCCACACTAACATTTTCCATATTTCTTATTAAAAAAATGCGCTAACAATTTCCTGATATTGGGATTGAACCTGGGATCACATGATCAGCACTACGGCACTACGCTACCGAGGCAGTATTTTATTTAGAATCCGGTTAAAACTAGTTTTGACCACTACACCAATCAGTCAGAATCTTCTAGTCAGAACCTACCTTTGTCACATTGTATTCGATATGTCTGTATTTATATACATAGCATAAAGAAATGATGTCTCCTATTCCCTAGCTTAATTATAAGTAAACAGAAACGCTCCCCGAAATATAATTGTAACTTACAATTTGATACAAATATTTGCTTCTTATTTATCTTTAGATTAACTACGTTTGTGCGACAGCGTTATTAATATTAGACGGATTCATCGTAGACTGAATTAATTAAAGATTTCCTTGACAGAGTGTTAAAGGGCTCTACACACCAGACCTAAAATAAATAAAATAAAAATCTTTCATTTCAGATCCATTTTTTTTTGTAGTGGTAGGCCTCTTTTGCAGGAGGCCGCCTGGGGAAGTACCACGTCTTTGCCAGTTATTCATCCGCCAAGCAGTAATGTCCAAACATTACTGTGTTCCGGTATGAAGGGCAATGTTACCAGCATATCATATCTCAGGGTGATAGGCGCAGTGCAGTGCCGCGCAGAATTTAGAATTTTAAAATACTGGGTGGCACTGTGTCTGATATGGGCAATCATGATGCTTACCATCAGGCATGTGATGAGCTCGTCTTGACACTCACTATCATAAAAAAAAAAGATCCATTGTTAAAATTAAAATCTATGTTAGTAACAATTGTTAGTAGAAAATAAAACTTAATATTAGTGTTAGATTAACCTGAATGCTATGAACCTAGGACGATTTAACCACTGGACGCGAATTGTACATAATGAAGTATGAAAACACGTTCAACCGATTTTTGCGGGGGGAGGAGGATTTCACACATTGCTGACTTTTACGAAGATATACACACACTACCGTAATATTCGTATCCATAATTGCGCGCACACAAAGATTTACCTTTGTGTATTATATTGTTGCACTATTCTCGCATGTAGCATTGTCACTGTCTAAGAGCAAAACAACTGACAATTGCGATTAAAATGACAGAGACAAAAATTGGGTACTTCCCACTTGATCCCCATCTCCTTGCCCACCACTAGTGACAACTCGTGACATGTGGGAATTGCCTATCATACATATATTGATTCTTACATCCTCAATTCAACCCTCACCTTATATAAATGTTGAACTTCCAGCTACCGTTAGAATAATTATAAGTAATTTACGCTAGCCATAGAAAAGAATACTAGACGGGGCCTGCTGGTGCATCCATTCATTCTGATTACGATATTATAATAATAGGTAGTATGTGTAATGTACATATTAAACTACTTGACCGTTACTGGAAGCTTTATTAGCTTTGAGAGAGCATTTCTATTCGTCCGTCGTTCCGTCTAGTTGTTAGCAAGGTTTGTGCTTCAAATTGCCTCGTTTCCGCTGAAGTGGCGCCACCTGGCGTATGCGTGGAGTTTATCTTGGGCCACGCCATTTTGTTCATTGGCGTTTTTGTTCCCGTCAAGGCAACACGTGCAGAAAACCTAGTTTCTCTTTTGTTGCCCTTAGTTGTAATATTATAATAAGTGAGTTTTATTATATTTATATTCTTCCGAGAATAAGATGAAAACTGAGTGAGTACTTAGCAATAAGTTTCTTAAAAGATATTCATAAAGAATATTAGTAACGGATTCTTTTGCCGTTTGATTCAAAACTTTTCCCTTGTTTAACGGTTTTTGCCGTTCGATTAAATTTTATTTTAGGTATTGTGCTCTTTTAATAAAGTATAGATATAGCTTTATTTTTAATAAAAACTGTACGAGGGTATAGTTATTAATAATTTATTTTCTTTTGCATGTCTTAACGTGTTTTTATTACAGTTCCTTTTCAGTAAAGAGCTATGTCAGTAAAATTACTGCAACAGGCAATAAATGAATAAGTCTATATGTCTATTCTAGGGCAATAATTTGAAAGTCTTGAGGACGCCGATATAATTACGTGTCGATTGTTTTATCCGCTTTAGGGATAGTTTAGATAAGGACTTTTTTATAAAATAGGAGTTTACTTTAGTATGCAAGTGGGTCCTGGGTACACCACTGTCTATCCCTTCGAAAAAGGCACCTTGTCATGTTTGTTATAAATTTGTTGTCTGTTATTTTAATCTGTATTGCATGCACTAAGCCCTTATAAGCCTTACGTAACAAACAAAGGGGGGTACAATATATAAGACCTTACGCTCATGCAATGCCCTTTTATGGTTTTTCTTTGCTTTTCAATAACTTTTTGTTTGCAATATAACATAGTGAACACTTTTCGTGAATTCCTTACTAGGGACTTGCCTGCAACAGCCGTTAAAATAGGTGTTGTATATATATATATTATGATAATATTTTGCCTCAAAGGCATTTACCAGGTAGTAAATGACTATGCCCCTCGCGGGGGCATGCCATTAAAACATTGATGGAACTGGAGATCACTTGCATTACTATGCTTACTATTATGCATTGTCTGAGCAACCCACCCTCGCGGGGTGAATATGCCATACAATTTTGCCTATCAAATAAGGTAAGTTTATTGATGGTGATTATGGCAACATATTCGCCTCAAAGGCTACCAACCACTACCCACTGGGAAGTAAAAAATTGCCTCTGCATTTTATAAACAACTCACCCTCGCGGGGTGAATATAAGCCATACAATTTTGGCCTTTCAGATAAAATTGCCTCTCGCGGGGGCATGGCTTATCCTTGTATATCCAAAGTTCCATCGCGTGGAACTCATATCAATTGCACCGCAGTTATACTAACGTGCATTTTCTATACAACTCACCCTCGCGGGGTGAATATAAGTAACATAACCATTTTGGTCTATCCAATAAGGTATGTTTATTGAAGATTATGGCAACGTTTTTGCCTCAAAGGCACATAACTACTTACACTTACTTGGCAATAAAAGGACTGTTCTCGCATGGAACCTCATGGATGTCGATATTACCTGGATTGCAATAAATGCTTACTACAGCTACCATGTATTCCCTGAAACTTAGTCTCTCAGGGTGTTTATGTCATAAAACATACTATCGGTGATGAATGAAATATTGTTGGGTCAGCAACCCCTGTATCAATTATTTAAAATTTGTGTCTACTACTAAGGCTCGCGGCCACATAGACGATATAAAAGATAACATAATAATTATAATCTTAATAATAATAACCCTTGGGGTTCTTCAAAACACCTGTTTTTGACAGGATAGTTAATCTTCGTGATTTTTCTAAACGAGTATATAGGTACCCATTTCCACCACCGTGAAAATTACTGCTTATAAATATTGAATTTATTATTTTTGAAAAAGATAGATTAATCTTAAATAATCTAAAACGATTTATAGTAAAATGTTTCATAAATGTTCATTATGAAAGTTGTGTTTCACCTGTAAGCTATGAAGTGCAATTTATCAAAGTTTACTAGGTATTCTTCTTAAAGAATACATTTAATTTATTTTAAATGATTTATTATTGTACAATGTTTGTACCTCATAAACTGTCTTAGAATGTTATTAATAATAACAATGCTGATTAAAAAGTGACGGTAGTCAAATAAATATTGTTCCGCACTACTGATAGTAGCACTTGCCTTACAAATAACGCTTGTTTAGTGCGCTCACGTTCCTGTTAAACAAAATAAGTGTTACCTACCGTATTTAGCAGTATCATAATATTTATTATTTTACCTATAATAAGTATCTTTGAGTAACAGATCTGATAATCACAAATATCCAAATGGCTACCCAATATTAAATGTCCAGACACTGGCATTCTCAGTTGCAAGTCTTAACAATTAAATACAAATCTAAACTTGTATTATTATAATTTTGCAGGTGTTGTTATATTTTTAATAAAAAGAAGATACCTATTACCTTATAGCATTCTCAAAGCGAGTGCTTGCTGCTAACGAGTATGTATATTTTTATATGAGATAAAGTTTTCTTAGGTATAGACGCCACCCGAATCGATGTTGCTATAGTGCAAATATTATTATACCTACTTTATCAGAAACCTAAATATAGAAATGTAGTAAATGCACAATTAACAATGTCGCAGCTCAGATTGGCTTTCTAATGCATCATTCCACTATTTCAATAGTTTTGGACATGGTCATATTATGTTCCGCAATCGCTTCTTGACTATTTTTACAGTGATCTTTAAGATACCACTAATTTCGTTGATCGTTTTGTTAGTGATGATACTCACTGGTGATAGCTTACATAATTATAAGTACTTCTTATTTTAGCAAAGCAATAATAGAAAATATTTTAAATATTTAATATTATTATTGTAAAAATACAAAATCATTGTATCATCAACGATCCGTACCAATGCCTATTATGTGATTAGTACGACCATTATATTATTATGATAATGGAAATATTTGATGAATGCTGGTTCATTATAAAGGCATAATATTTATTAATGTGTCCCGAAGGACATTTTTGAACACATCGCTTAAGCAGCGGGAATAATAGAGCAGCTACTACAAAAACAACTCGTTCGTTCATTTGATCTTAAGGACTCGTTAACGAGCCGAACGATATGGGCAACTAGCACCAGAAATCGTGACGCTTCCGGCTTTTTTCACTTATTTGTGCTACACCAACCTATTTGATCGCAACAAAACAACTTAACATGTTTACATGATCGCTTTATATATAGTCTTCAACTAACGGCCTAATGAATGGGCCCTACGACACCTATAATTTCAATAAATTAGTTCCGATGAACTAGATAATGATGTCTTGGCTATATGTAAATGTTTCTAATTTCTGTACCTACATAAGTTAGCTAGATACTAGCTTTATTACTATCATAAAATGTAATAATGATTTTAATATTGTTACAATAGTGTTGAATAATAGAACTTATCTTCATTCATATGTATATAATTTAAGTGAATCATGAATAATATTCATTACTTTTCTATACGGATAAATAAACTTCAGAAAAAATGTAGTTATACTACTAGTGATATAGCTGGCAAAATTATAAATAGTTTACATGTGTGATAATCAAATAGCCCTGCCTCGTTTTCGGTTCAATCGCTGCTGGTAAATATAATAGATAGATAGATAAATAGATACACTCTTTATTGGACCACTACAATCAATAAACTTTGTTACGTTGAGCTACAATATAGGGCTCTTCAAAAGGAGAGTGAATAGAGTGTTGAAGGGTCGACAAAATTCTGGCAATACCTCTGCTGTTGCAGGTATCCATAGGCGGCGGTAACCGCTCACCATCAGGCAGCTCGTATGCTTGTTTGCCACCTTTGGTGGTATAGTCTATGGTATGAGGAGAGTACCGTAAATTATATTTGGTCAGTGATAAATAGTCTGTTACTATTTAATTAATATTATACAGAAAGTTTTTATACCTACTCTTATAGTATGATCTATTTTTTATTTTTTTTTTTTTTTTTGGTCACGTTTACCATCCACCGTCTCGAAGATGTTAAAATGACATTCGGGATTCGAATACACTGATGTAACTCAGTGTTTATTTCCACCAAGCACTAGCAGTTTTTCAATGAATTGGTTTACCAATTCATTCTTTCAGTGCGTTAGGATTCTGCTTGGCTGACTGCACTTAAATAAATAATGTTAATAAAATATGTTACACAAAATTATGTTGTTATGAGAATCTGTATTATTTTATACCTACTCATATAACATCGTAGTCTCCAATTTTAATGTAAATCATTTACAAGTGTGGCCAACAATTCATAATTTGGCAAATGAGTGACTAAAAATGTATTTATTTCACCTAATTGGCTTTATTCCAAAAATAATTAAAGCAGTTATAGTTTTACACAAAACTCGAACTTATTATAATAAATATGACGTTTGATCATAAGGGTGTTACCATAACTACCTATAACATAATATTATTATGTGTCACATTGGCGTCAGGTATATAAAATACCAAATTCAAGTGGCGTCACCAGGCGAAAACAAACAGGATCTCAAAGCTAATAAAGCTTCCAGTAACGGTCAAGTAGTTTAATAGCCGCGTTTTACCTGAAATAAAACGCATATTAAAATACTTACCTTACTGGAAGCTTTCACTTTAATTTCTGCCTGGTGAAATATTTTTGAGCCTAATGAACAAAATGGCGTGGCCCAAGATAAACTCCACGCATACGCCAGGTGGCGCCACTTCAGCGGAAACGAGGCAATTTGAAGCACAAACCTTGCTAACAACTAGACGGAACGACGGACGAATAGAAATGCTCTCTCAAAGCTAATAAAGCTTCCAGTAAGGTAAGTATTTTAATATGCGTTTTATTTCAGGTAAAACGCGGCTATTACGGTAGATGTGATTAATTGAAAATTATCAATAATTATCGATCAATAATTATTTTCAATAAAACACATTTACCGTAGCATATAATATATACGTATATATACATATATATACGTACTTGACAAAATATTATAATGATGCAATTAATGACGTTATAATAATATTATGTGATTTATGAAACATATTCTAAAAATATTTTTTTTATTTTGTCCTACTTGCCACCATTAGTGACCTAGAAAAAAGTCCCAGTGTTGACCAAAAAGGTGTGGACAGCGAGAAGTACCCGTAAAATTATGTCACCTATACTAGTGCTTGACATAGTCGATAAATTGCTATCGAGGACGAATGAAAGAACAACGAGTTTATGATAGTCTGACAATAAATTAATATTCAAATACGATTTTGAAAATACGGTTTTTTTTATATGTGTTGGCCGAGCTGTTGATGAAACCAGATGATAGCTTGTCAGACGCGGATACTATTACTATTTAAAGCTACTATTAAGTTGCTGATAAGCTTATCCCCGCCATTCAGTAGGCTTGATTTTGCCTTTTAGTTAATATTAGGTCCTTACATAGGAAATTGGCATTTTGTACGGGAGGAATATATTATAGTAATTATTTTTTGTAAATTATATTTAATTAATCAAAGTATGCACCGTTGTTATCTTTGCATTTTGGCCATGTCATGGGTAGTTCATGAATCCCTTTAGTAAAAAAACCATGGGGGCGAGTATCAATAAACTCTTTGAAGGCGGTTTGGACTGCCACATCGGAGTTGAATTGTTTTCCTTGTAAGAAGTTGTACAAATACCGGAAAAAATGGTAATCTGTTGTAGCGAGGTCCGGAGAGTACGGTGGATGTCGCAGACATTCCAATTGTAGCTCATCTAACTTAGTGGTTGTTTGTTGTGCAGTGGTCTTGTGTTGTCGTGAAGCAGCAGTGGCCTAGAGCGTTTGACTAATCTCGGTTGTTTAGCAGCTAGTTCTTCCTTCATGGTTTGCAGTTGCTGATAATAGATATCTGCCGTAATCGTTTGACCAGATTTTAGAAAGCTGTAGTGAACGACCAAACACGCACAAGTATCTTTTTCTGAGTCAATTTTCGTTTAGGGGAAGATTCGGCTGGGACTCCAGGGTTCAGCCATTGCGACAAGCGCTTCTGATTATCGTACAGTATCCACTTTTCATCACAAGTAATGATTCGATTTAAAATCCCTTCATTATTGTGTCGGTTGAGCTCAATTTATGCTCAATTTATGAGGTACACATGATTAAATTTTTTTTACTTTCCCGATTTGCTTCAAGTGTATTAATACAGTTTTATCTGTCATTTATATACTGTCATCACTGTCAGTTATATATGTCATTTATTTTTATCGATATTATTATACCTACCTAAAACATTGTCAAGCCCTAGTAAATTTGACTTTGACGTAAATAATCCAGGTAATTTATATAGGTGTTTTTTATTCGTGGTGTATAATACTTCATGACCGTTTATTAAATATAGTCGGATTAAGTTGGATATATTTTTTCAATTAATATTAATTTTTGGTATAAATAGCTGTATTAATAAAGAAAAATTAAACTTACAAGTGAAAAGAAACATTAGTTGCTCGACCACTATAACTTTTACACCATTTAACTGCACGTTTCGTCATTTTTTTAAATATGTTTTTCTCCCGATGGTGTACGAACGACTGTGACAGTAAAACTACAACGATGTCCGATGTTTCATGGTATTAACCTGCGGGGTATTAGGCGAGAACGGAATGAAGGCGCGTCCAGTGGTTAATTCGTTCAAGCTATGAACCTACCAACTTGACAGCCCCTGTCACAATATCCACCCCGAATTTCTGGATGGGACAATTTGGACGAGATGCAATCATTTCCAGAACACTGCTGGCCGCGTAGACGACTGAATATGGAGGCTTCCTTCTTTCGTCTTATTGCATGGAAGCCATCCACACCAGCCTCGGCAAACATGCTAGACGCTCTGCAATGTCGCGGTAACCCTAGCAGCGCTCTGAAAGCATTGTATTGCACTCTCAGGACATTGTAATAATTCCGTTGCGTACTGCACCTAGGCTGCTCGAGTAAAAGAATTAGCAGTATGCGCCCTAAAAAGAGTACTAAGCCACCGAATCGCTACACAAACCGCCAGCTGTTTTTCAGTGACGTGGATATATATATTTTCTAATAATTAAACTAAAACTTAAATTTCAAAAAAACAAAATGGCCGTCGCTCGATCTGTCACATTGACATTTTAAGCTTTACCGGGGAAGGGTTAAAGGATCGAACAGACAAAATAGACAAATAGACAAATTTTTTTTGCTAACTTCGCAATACTTTCTTTTGCTAGGTGTTTAGATTAATGGTTAGATATACCCCTTCATGTATTACTACACCTTTTTGTAACATGTTGTAGCTCGACAGAAAAGAGTAGAAACGGAACTAATTTAAAATATAAATAGTGATTCAATTCATTTTATTGATAAGAATACAATGGCGCCCCCATTATTCTCTACTGCTTAAATCCTATTTTTTTAGTAAAGGGAGAATAATATCATAAAATTAGGAAAATTAAATGGTGTTTTATTATTTACATTTTATTATTACAACACAAACTTAGATATATTTAGTCCTAAACTTACAATTATAAACATACAATAACGGATATCCTTCAACCCAAACGTAGAACTTCGGTTGCAACGACAGCATTGCATCTGAATTCAATTCCTTGATGGATTGTCGTATAAAATAGTATATGATGACTATTATGGATGCTACTATTATTGTAACTAACCTTGCTTTGCAATTAGATAACTATATATTATATAATGTTAAGTATACTGAACCCATATACTTATTATTTTGTTCGTTCGATACTCTACCTAATTGTTTTTCTGAGTGTACATCGTTTTGAGTTGCAATCTAGAACATATTATTGTAACTAAATTCATTTTTGATCGGATTGTAATTTTTTATGTACGCCAAATAAATAAATAAATATTACATTAATAAATAAAACGACCTTTGACTCTTTGATCGCAGAAGTACAAGTACTACCACAAGTGTTTAAAGTCGACTCCTCTAATCAGAGTATACGCCATAATATGGTGACTAGAGAGAAAAATCTTATATTAATTTTATTATTTTACGGCTGCTTTATACGACAGCATTGAGATTTTCCACGGACCAGATTTTTCCTGGATTTGAACATCCATATACTTGTACTCGGCGAACAAGCATCTATTGTTGGCTGGACAGATCCGGATTAAATAATGCGCGGCTTCTCGCGTGGATATGGAACACTTAGACGTTCGTACGATATCACACTTAATCCAAAAAGAACCTGGTCCGTGATAAATCTGAATGTTGTCGTGTGAACCAGTCTTTATTAAATCAACTTAAAAGTACAATTTTTTTAGATAAACTGTGTCATAACATTTGATTTAAAGAAACGGGGACATAGGGTTATTTTCTTCCAGCCCTTACTCAACAACTGGCACCTGCAATTTCCTCAGCGTGAAGTTTGCACAGTGACATAATATAATGAATAACATTGAGAACTTGTCATTAAGAAAATTTCTCTGAAGAAATCGCTTTTAGCGATTAGACCGCCGCTTGTAAATTTAATTATTATTTTTAAATCGTGTATTTTCTTTGTGTAGTGTAAAATAAAATATTATCAATTCATTTCTTATTGCCTGACCTGGGGAATGAATCCGGGACCTCATGATCTGTAGCAGCGCTTGCTACTTGCGACCACTACGCCACCGAGGCAGACATAAATTGTGTCGCGTGGGAATAAGTCATAATATGATTAACTCTTTATAATCAGTCTTAATTCGTTACCTTGTGTTCTCACTAAGGATCCAGAGTTACGCATCTTTTAGCTGGAAACAGGAATTCGCGACCTCTATTCCATGTACTGACAAGAACAGAATACAAAATACAATCGCGTCTCGAGCCAAAATGAGACTGACTGATTGACAAAATGTATGAGCTTTCGACTTCGAATGTCATGACTCATGACGTATTTGGATATTAATATTTGAACTACCTGACCCGGCAAACGACGTTTTGCCATTGGACCCTTATTGAATCACTTTAACCCAATTGGCCTTATCACTTAGGGGTATGAAAAAGAGATAGTAGCCGATTCTCAGACCTACTGAATATGCATATAAAATTTCGTTAAAATCGGTCAAACCGTTTCGGAGGAGTATGGTAACTAACATTGTGACACGAGAATTATAAAAAACAGCACTTGTTAATCGGTAATAATATAATATGTCACAAAAGTAATCAAAAAATCCTAAAGTATAATACAAAACGACATTACTACAATACGAATAGACTGCTTAGTCTATAAAAATACAATAAATTAAGACATTACTATAGTCTTTTTTTATTAGTAAAAAAATCATCTCCAAAACTCCAAACGATACCATTTGGATCTTTTTTTAGTTCTTTACAGTCTCTATTTCAAATATTCCGCTATTACACCATTTTCTCCAACCAATGAGATTTTCTGTGTTCGTCTATGCTGTTTCACTGCTGGGCAATGATTTTAATTAGTATTCTTTTTTTTAGGTACTATCATCACCTCCCGTTTGTTACTCTACGAACCCGACTCTGTTTTCTCACAGTTACTGGTAATCCGTTAGCATCATCTTAAAGGAAACTCAAACTCAAAAAGATTTATTCAAATAGGTCATAATCTGACACTTTTGCACGTCAATGAAGATAAACTGTACTGAGTCTACCGTGCGTTCGAAAAGATACCTCTACAAGAAGAACGCACAAGAAACTTGTAGGGCTTAATTTTTTTCAACAGATAGTTTCACAATATTTATAAAGGCTCATTAAATGTTGGTTTCTAGTTGCATAAATGGCTCCCTTAGTCACTGTATTCTATGCTACGGGACTAGGTAATCTAACACCGCGCACAATTTACGATACGCATGTGTGACGTGAGCGATTACGTCACTGTTACGTCTTCAAGCGCAGAATGCGTATTAGAATTAATTTTGACATGGCGCAAATTAAACTGTCATCTTGGAGGCGCGAGATTGCGATGTACGCTTTTGTACGCGATTGTACTTGAAAATGGCATATTGCTTTGAAATGTATGATTTGATGACAGAAATAGTTGAAGGTTGCTTAATAATTAACATGTTAGGGTAATATTCGATAGCCGACAGCAAGAAAATAATCATGACTGGAGCAAAAATCTGACTGATCCAGTCAGCTACGTACGTAATGACTTTCATTTGAGGTACTCGTAATAACATTAATAAATAAATTGTTAAGGAATACCTTGGTCAGTATGCTTTATGTAGGGTTCCATTCCTAGATACCGCTAAGTTGGTAAGGATGCTGTAGGGTTTCATACCTAGATACCGCGAATATGTTGGTAATCAGAATATTTTTGTAAAACTTTATGGTTATCCTCTACTTGTAATTTAAGATTTTGCTTTTTCTCAAATTTCATGATGCTAAGCCAACGGGAAGTGCCCTAGAGGTTTTTAGCCAGTTGCGCAAAGTATGGAAACGTGTGGTAAAATAGCCGTATCTTTTGATTGCGTTGACTTTAGAATTTTAATGTTTTTACAGCAGCAAGGGACCGTAGACCTGAGTTGTTGATATGAGTTTCAACTTGATACCTCAACGCGTTCTCGGGAAAATGGGTCTTGACAGACAGACAGACAGACAGACAGACAGACAGACAGACAGTGATCCTATAAGGGTTCTTTTTTCATTTTGAGGTACGGAACCCTAAAAATTGATAAAATTTAACTCTCCTTCGCTTCATAACATAACATAACATAACATACATTCACGCCTTTTTCCCGAAGGGGTAGGCAGAGGTGTACCCAGGACTCAGTCCCATCATTAAAATATATTAAACTTCATATATTAAAATATAATAATAATAATATAATATAATATGGGACAACTTCCACACACGGTCACCTGGTCCCAAACTAGGCTAGAAGCCTGTACTATGGTAACCAGATGACTGATATACATACGTATAAGCTTATAACTTATAACACCCAGACACAGATCAAACAGACATGTTCATGCACACAAATGTTTGAGATGCCCTCTATCTTACCCTATCTTACCCGCCCTCGCTTCGCTTAGGGTACCATATAAATATACTATACTTCTGAATAAAAACCAGCAATTATAGGTATTATGTACCTACATAATTATATTATTAACTAACAATAAATGTAACCAAACCAATTATTTTAAAACAATCAGTTGAAAAAATTAAGCCCTACAAGTTTCTTGTGCGTTCATGTTGTAAACGTATCATTCCGAACGCACGGTAGACTCATTACTGTTTGTTTATCTTTATTGAAGTACAAAAGTGTCAGATTGTGACCAATTTGAATAAATCTTTTTGAGTTTGACTTTGACTTTGAACTATCAGTTTTTTTTTTAAGCTTTTAGTGCGTTCTTGTTCCGAACGCATGGTAGACTCATTACTGTTTATCTTCATAGACGTGCAATGCAAGTGTCAGATTGTGGCCTATTTGAATAAATCTTTTTGAGTTTGAGTTTGATTATTATAGCAAATAAATAGATATGTGGTTTCCGTTTGCTGGTGCTCTGTTTGCTCTTGCACGTGTACAAAACTCCATGTGTGCAGTGTCTGTGTAGTAGGTAGTTATAGCGCGGCTTTTGTACGGGATTGAGTCGAGTGTCCGGGGTGTGCTTCTATTCCCAGGTCAGGCAAAAAGTTGGTCTTTTCCATTAGATATATTTTTTTTCAATATTAGCCTGGGTACTGGATCTGTGCCCAATAGATGGCAATAAGATCGCCCCCTATTTCATTGGTCTTAAAACATAACTCTATGGGACTGAGTCATGGAGATACAATCTGCCTAAACCTTCGGAGGAAAAGGCGTCATCATTATCAGCCGGAAGACGTCCACTGCTGAACATAAGCCTCCTCCATAGAATGCCATAAATTATTCATATTTCATATGGGGGATTTTACCGTAATCACCCCTTTTGGCAGGCGGCTTGGTGATCGCAGTAGTTGGAATACTTGGTGCCGGAGAGCGCTGCTGCCCACTCTCCAAATATGTCCCTCTGCCGGGTCTCACGGTTCCCACGGGATGAGAAAGTGATAGCTAGGAACCACACGACCACGTGATATTAAGTTACGTTATAAATATCCTGTAATCACGTAATATCATTCAAACAACTAGAAAAGCTATTTTCGCGGAAACTTCATCACACAAAGAAAGCATCCACATTATTGGAATGTATGCGCGTTATCACTACAGATAAGGATGGCCAGTGCTCTGTTCCATTCACGTGACCAAACGTCGTATCTACCACACGTTTTAGATCAAAACTATCTTTGTAGCGGTCTTTTTAGAGTTGAATATTGAATGAAATATAATCAGAGATGTGGTGTTAAAAATAAACGCAAAGGTCAAAGAACATTGGCTGATTAGGTGTGCCGATTGCTAGTACTTAGAATGTGCTGTTTCGATGATATGTCAATTAAATAAATTGTTTAATGCAGCTCTTAAATAGAGCGACTACAACAGAAAGGGAAGGTATTTCTTGTATAATATTGACAACATTGATTCCCCCGTCCACTTCGGAGCTTGAATACAGTATGCAGATTTAAAAAGTTTGGTAAAAGGAAAATTATGAAATAATCCTGAAATAAATGACAGCCTGGTTGGCACAGATGGTAGTAATTCTGCTTCTGTGCCGCATGCCCCGAGTTCGATCCCCGGCCAGATCAAACATTTGTGTGCATGAACATGTCTGTTTGATTTGTGTCTGGGTGTTATAAGCTTATATAAGTATGTATATCAGTCATCTGGTTACCATTCTAGCCTAGTTTGGGACTAGATGGCCGTGTGTGGAAGTTGTCCCATATTATTAATTATTGTTATTATTATTATAATCCATTACACAATTGTTTAACAACCAAAATCAATTAAATCGTTACTTGAAAATAATATGTAAACAAAATAAAATTAGTTTCCGTTTAGACTTTATCGCCTAGTTTTACTAGGATGATATTTATAAAAAAAATTAAACCAACCGAAGTTGAAACAGTACATAAAAAATAAAATTGCCAGAAACCACTTTGTATAAACATTTAATATATAGATACATAAAATATCTACCCGAAATTGATAGCAAAAATATTTTTTTTAAATATAACGATTTTACATTTTATAATAAAAACGAACTTTGAATTAATGTATTATGTTTGTAACATAATATGATTTCCATTTTTTCTTCCTACATCTAGAAAAACACCCACGCACACACACACACACACAAGACATTTTTTGGATTGATTTAAACAAAAAGCAATACAATAACTGATTTGCAGTGAACCAATTCTACTAAACGCCGCAGTAAAGAACTCTTATCAGAGAGACACCATCGTATCAGCTTACCCCTGACCCCTGTGCAATCAAAAGAGTTCGTTTACTGTATTTTTTGCCCTGTTTTTGACACTAACTTCCCAGAAATGCATCCGATGGCAGGATAAGAAGTCTGCAATTTCCGACAGAGTTCAGAATAACATGGTGATTTATGTTTGATTACTTATGCTTCATTTTTAAATATATAACATACTACTATCATGCCCTTAAGGTACACCCACATTTCACCTGTTATGTTTTAAGGTCCCATGGAATAGGGGGCGAGCCTATCGGGCAGTGATGTGCAAACATTACTGTGTTCCGGTATGAAGGGCAATGTGACCAGCGAAATTACTGGGCATGATGAGATTCAACAGCTTATATCTCAGGGTAACAGGCGCAGTGCAGTGCCATGCAAAATTTTGAATTTTAAAACACTGGATGGCACTGTGTCTGATATGGGCAAACATGATGCTTACCATCAGGCGCCTGATTTTCTCGTCTTGTCACTCACTATCATAAAAAAAAACGTTCCAGATTCCAGGATGTCATTCTTGGATGTCTTTCTTTTAGACCCTTTTTATCTTGCCGTTAGAATACCATAGGACAGAAGACTATACGGGTGAAACCGCGGGGTACAGCTAATTAATTATAAATATAGAAACGATAGGCATAACATGACAGCCTCGTTAGCTCAGACGGTAGTAACTCTGCTCTCTGTGCCGCAGGCCCCGGGCTCGATCCCCGGCTTGGTCAAACATTTTGTGTGCAAGAACATGTCTGTTTGATTTGTGTCTGGGTGTTATAACCTTATATAAATAAGTATGTATATCAGTCATCTGGTTACCATAGTATACAGTATACAGGTTCTGCCTAGTTTGGGACCAGGTGACCGTGTGTGGAAGTTGTCCCATATTTATTATTATTATAAGTAATAAATATCGTTTCTACTTGACTAATTTAATTTGTGCTGAGTTTCAATCGAACCAACCATTAAACAATAAACCCCTGAAGATTCTAATTGAGTTGCAAACTGGTAATTTGGCTAACAATAAGGCCTTTGATATAATGATTAGTTGGGAACAGTAAATAGCCTGGAAACTAAACTCGACGGAAAGTCGCAAACTAGACCACTTGCAGATAGTTGCTGGCTGGCAACCATTTTGCGATGGAAATAGTTCCAATTTGAATTTTGTACTCGAATATATTGAGGCCAAAATTATTATTATAATGTTATAAGAATAGACTTTATTGCATACCAAAAATAAAACAATGCTTCAAAATAATATTACTTATGACCTGATAACACGGTAAACCATCGGCGGTATTATCGCATGAAGCAATTTCTTACAGAAAACCTGGAGATGGAAAAGGAGAGTTAAAACATCAAATGGTATGCAATAGATATCTATTATTAATATGGGATAATATGGCATCTTACTCATGATTATAAAAAATATCATTTAATTTAATTTCTTATTCTTCATTTTTATGGGATTGTGTCAAATTTCTCGTAGCATGGATATGCTCTTACGTTAGATTAATTAGCATTTTTCAATGCAATGTATCATTCTTGTCGACAACATCGAAGACGACGCTCGATGTTCAGCTCGATAAAATTGGAAAACGGCAAATGCTCAATGTTTTTCTCGCGAATATACTCTAGTATATCACCACCTTTTAAAGTCTGTATATTATTTATAGATATATATAATTCCAGTGAGCAAACTAAAATAGTAATGTGAAACGCTAGCACAGAAGTTGCGGGTGAAGATTTCTGGACGCTGAATAGACGAAATCAGTGGTCGGAAGAGCGGCGTCAAATAGAATTTGGGGTAGTACTGTGTGCTTTTACAGGTTCGCGATGTAGCTTGTATTGGAATTGAAAAAAGATTGAATGAGAAATTTTGTCAATAACAGTTGGGGTCTGGAACTGTGCCCGATAGATGGCTATACGCTCGTTATTAGGTACATGAGACCTAATAAACAGAACTGGCGTGTTCATCAGTTGAAAAATTTAAGCCCTGCTAGTTTCTTGTGCGTTCTTATTGTGGAGGTATATTTCCGAATGCGCGGTAGACTCATTACTGTTTGTAATCTTCATTGACGTGCAAAATGGTAACTTAGATTGTGATTTAATAGAATAAACATTTTTGATTTAGAGTTTGAGTGTGTTTTACCTTCAGGAAAATTACCTAAGTATTATTGTTTATTTCAAGTTTTCTCTGTACTTAAGTGTTACAATCTATGTTTTTTTTTTGAGAAAATATATCAATCTAACCAGGAAAACTAGCTAGCTTTAGAATAGAACAGATAACTCAATACAAATAACTCTTTATTGGTATCACAATACAGAAAATAACAAAAAAATAAAAAATTCTGAATTAAAACGTGTAACAATTGGCTTTAGTATTAAAAGTAACATTTCAAACCTTATTCATTTAATTCACGGCTTCACCCGTCTGAAAATTCCTTTCTGTGCTCGTCAAGCATGTAAAACCAAAATGTCTCCCGGAGTTTCGTTTAGCGGGCATTGTAAGAAATTCTGTTCCTATTTATCAGCGCTTGGCTTTCCAATGTAAATCCATCTCGAAAGCGAGATATAAATGTCTCGCGAATGTCCCCGCTTTTATCCTAAACATTATCACACGTGATTTATGTTGACACTGATAAATTAATGTCTAATTGCTTTTTGCCAAACATTTGAAGCGTAATCACATCCATTTAATTTCAAATTAATTTTATGCGAAAATCATATTTGAAAATGCGTAACAGTTGGGATTTTAATTGAAGCAAATTGATCACTAATATACAAATAATTTTAACCTTTTTTTAAAACAAAAACTTATGAATTTCTAACCTCAGCCAGAAGACATCCTACAAATCCTACTAATATTATAAATTCGAAAGTTTGTGAGGTTGGTTGGATGGATTGATGGATGTTTGTTAATCTTTCACACCAAAACTACCGAACCGATTGGGCTGAAACTCGGTACATAGTTGAGACCCTGGAATAACATAAAAAGTACTTTTTATCACGATATTCCCACGGGAACGAAGACTACGCGGGTGAAACCGACGGGCACAGCTGGTATAATAAAAGCGAAGGTTGGATGGATATATGTTTGTTACTTTTTCACGCCAAAATTACTGAAGCGATTAGCTTGAAATTTGGTATGTACGTAGTTAAGACCCTTGAATAACATATAGGGTACTTTTTGGAATGATATCTACGCGAGAGAAACCGCGGGGTACAGCTATAACACATATGACATCACGCCTTTTCCCAAAGGGATAGGCAAGGTGTACCCAGGATCCAGTCCCATAGTAGGCACACCCACACACATATTGGGCCCATATAATAGCGGGCGAGCCTATTGCCATCCGGGCACAGATCAAGACGTCTACTGTTAAAATAGTATGGGTAGGTCTTCTTTGCTCACCGTTGCCCCCAACGCGAGTCTATAACTTTGATCAGGTTCTGGTCTGGTCCACCTGGATACGTTGCCTGGATTTTTTAAAATATGTTATGCCATGTTATTATTGTTTAAATTGTGTAATTACCGCGACTTCGGAAAATTCGGGAATTCTCATTCCTTTTCTACTACATTATAATGAAATACTACTTATGATTTAAGTTTCAGCTTTCAATGTCCAAGGATTAGGGATAGGCGTTGATCAGTCAGAACTTTGAAGTTTACAAGTAGAGATAATTTAATTATTCATAATATTTCTTTTGTTTCAGATAATAAAATAAATAACAAATGACTATGACATAGTGCGTGTGTAAGTGAACTCCAAGATGGCGTCGCAGTGGAGACGTGTGACTCCTACGGTGGTTGGTGCTATACTAACTGTTTTAGTGTGTGCATACGCCGATGTAAGCTCGGCCGAGGAGGGGGAGTCTCATAAGTTTACTATAGAAGAAATAATGACTATGTATGTAGAACCTAAAGTGTCCAGTGATCTTGGAATGGACCCTTGTAAAGCTGGTAAGTATATGATACCTATTATCCTAAATACCTAACGCTTTTCTTTAAATTAATTATTCATTTATTTTAAGTGTTTCGTATCTCAAAAGAGTCAGACAGACAGATAGACATCTTTGACTCTTTTGACAGATGTCTATCTGTCTGTCGTGGTCTCGTTTGTATATCAGTCGGTCTGTCAAGACCCTTTTTCTCGGGAACACGTTAAAGTTTCAGGTTTAAACTCATATCAACAACTCAATTCTACAGTAATTTGCTTCTGTTATAAAATCAAATTTCTAAGGCCTCGCGCGCACTGCCTTGTATTTACCGTTCGTGCGTTTATTATACCGTACGGCATTTGAAACTTTATTTTGCCGCGATGCGCGCACTTCTATGACACTCCATACTTCACAACATACTATGCAAGGCAGTGCGCGCTAGGCCTAAGTCAACGCATTCTAGATACGGTCATATAGCGCACATTTCCATTTTTGCGCAACAGGCTATGAACCTCTAGGGTACTTTCCATTCGCCTAGCATCATGAAATTTAGCAAGAAGCAAGATTTCAAAAAGATATGACGAGGGAAAAAACCCACAACCGTAAAATGATACAAAAAATTGTGATTACTAACATGTATGCGGTATTTCCCGAAGTCGCGGAAACTTGTTTCCCGAACTTGTCTCTTCGGGAAATCGGGAATCGGGAATCGGGACAGTCTCGTTGGCTCAGCCAGTAGTAACTCTGCTTTCTGTGCCGCAGGCTCCGTGTTCGATCCTCGGCCAGGTCAAACATTTGTGTGCATGAACATGTCTGTTTGATCTGTGTCTGGGTGTTATAAGCTTATATAAGTATGTATATCAGTTCTCTAGTTAACATAGTACAGGCTTCTAGCTTACTTTGGGACCAGATGACCGTGTGTGGAGGTTGTCCTATATTATTATTATTATTTAGGTATCCCTTCACTAAGCATACTAACCAAGGAATGCCTTAACAGTTTATTATATCATGTTGACTGCCTCTAGTCTGGTGGTCGCCAGCGCCATTGCCCTCTAAGGTCATTTACACAATAGGTTAGATGTCAATCAAAAACCATCAAACTTGATACTGATAGTGACGAACGACTATTTTCTTCCTTGATTGATGTCAATCATCACTTTACACGATAGGTTAACCATCAGACATCGCCATGACTGTGGTAAAACTGACAGCAAAACTTATCGTGTAGGTCATAAACGACTTGGATGGACCTTTGTATTTAGACTTAGTTTTGGTCTTTAAAATTATTTACAACTAGATGAGCCCTGCGGTTTCAACCGAGTAGTTTTCGTTCCCGTGGGAATATCAGAATAAAAAGTACCCATGTGTTATTCCTGGGTCTAAGCTCCCTTCCAATCTACGTACCAAATTCAGCTCTATCGGTTCAGTAGTTTTAGAATGAAAACGGAACAAACATTCACACAAAACTAGATGGCGCTGGAGTCGAGTTAGAACTCGCTAGCGTTTTGTTTACCTGTTACAAACGTAACTTTTTTACATTGTACAGAATTGTACTGAGATTTGAGGTTTAAGTATAATTACTAATAAGGTTACAGATCTGTTCACTCACGAAGGCGCGCCCCTCCACACCTTTTGAATGTAAAAAGTTCTTTTCAATAGTTAGTTTTAGTGTTTAGTACTTTTATTATTGTATTAACAATAGTTAGTTTAGTGTTTTAATGTAAATTGAATTTTTAATTTCAAACCTTATTAATGCACACCGAAAATTTACCCTGGAGGGGCGTGCCTTCGTGAGTGAACAGATCTGTAGTAGAATTAGTAGGATGTAGTTTATTTACGTACTTTGTAAAATAATTGCTTTGAAAGAGTTTAAAAGGAATGAAAGGGTAAAGTCTGTCATGTACACGAAATATCCCCGTTCATTCAGCCACGTTCGGTTGAAAATATTTCGACGAAAATTCAAAAGCTCAAACTGTTATCGACAACGTTTCCCCTTCACGTTTACCTTTGGAAGGACAAACACAACTCGTTATGGGACAAAAACGTCAGCTTGTCGTGCCCACCTTATGATAGTGACCATTAAATGAGCAACGGATTTTAAACTCTAATCATATGAGGAATAAGGCATAGGAACTGTGCTTTAATAAAGGTATTCATTATTGTTGATAATATGAAGATTATGTTTTGAAGTTACTAAACTCTTATTGGTTGATGGAGGCCGAATATTGCCAATACGTATCACGTCACCATATCATAATATCATATCATGTCTTTTCCCTGAAGGGTAGGCAGAGGTGTACATAGGACTCAGTCCCATAGTAGATACACACACATTTCGCCAGTATGTTATTGGTCCCATGTAATAGGGGGCGAGCCTATTTCTATCTACCAGGCACAGTTCTAGACTCCAGGCAGTTATTGAGATAATACTACATGGAACCCACATTTCGCCAATACATACTGACTGAATTCTGGGTATACCTGTGTCTACCCCTTCGGAAAAAGGCGTGATTGTATGTTATTGTATTTTATGTCCGTGGCCAAGCGAAAATATGCCCGGCTTCAACCATATTATCTAGATTCCCCTTGTCTTTGTGTACCCCTTCGGAAAAAGGCATGATTGTATGTAATGTTATGTTATGTCCGTGGCCAAGCAAAAATATGCCCGGCTTCAACCATATTATCTAGATTCCCCTTGTCTTTGTGTACCCCTTCGGAAAAAGGCATGATTGTATGTAATGTTATGTTATGTCCGTGGCCAAGCAAAAATATGCCCGGCTTCAACCATATTATCTAGATTCCCCTTGTCTTTGTGTACCCCTTCGGAAAAAGGCATGATTGTATGTAATGTTATGTTATGTCCGTGGCCAAGCAAAAATATGCCCGGCTTCAACCATATTATTTAGAAGCCCTAGATAGAGTCTCACAGGTGAACTTTTCAACTAAGCGTATGTCTCGGCTGCTTAGGGGGCAGTCGTTAGGTCATGTCGGAGGCCTTGTTTTGGCTTGAAGAGGAATCTTGGCGATCTGCATTTCTCACAATATGGGTAGTCAACATAACCAATATAAATTGACTCGAGCAGAGTAATTCAGAAAACCCGTTCTGTTAGAGTATAAATTCAAATTATTGTTATAAAATTATTAAACTCGCTATTAACTCATTACTTGTATCTCACCCCAAGCGTCCGAAGCACGGGGGCTGGTTTTTATCGCCGCTCGTTGATTTCTGTTTTAGCGCTTTTTAATGGGTCCTCAGTCCGCCATTGTCCGTTTGGAATGGAAATAGTTGGAAAATTAAATGTTAGACTACCTTTAGGTCTGTATTCTGTGGCAAGACTTTGAAGTTAGCTTAATTACGAATATTTTTCTATTCAAAACTTTAATGTCTTTAATTAAGGGATTAGAGAAGCTAGGTAAGGGAGATAGGCCTCGTCAGAGTTGGTCCACAACCTGAAGGATAACTCGAACAAACCCAAAATGAGGGCTACGTCAGGCACGAGTAGGGTACAACTTGAAATAAGTGGCAGTCTGTTGCAACCAAACTGGCTCCGCACTTATCGACATGTCGTTTCTCTGGATTCAGCCCGTGAGGTCGAGAGGATAGTGCAGGCTCTGGGCAAACCTACGTTTCCTTAAGTCGTCCCAAGCGACACATTGTCTACGGAGAGTGTTCTTAATGCTTTGATGACTTTATGTTCAAATCGTCTCCCAAAGACGCCAAGGCCAATATATTTTATATATAGAGAAGCTACTTTAAGTTTTCGGCTGCCAGGCCATGTTTCATCATTTTTTCACGAAATAACTGCGTCAATCTTTTTAACTACGATCCGTAGCAGTTATCGTAGACTCGTAGAGCGCTACGACGTAGGCACTTACCATGCTAACGGTAACATGGCCATTCTTGAAGAAATGAGAACTTGCCAGAAATGAGTAACTGCATAAATTATAATATTATTATTAAGATGATATTATGTAGTAGCATAATAAATAAAATGGCAATATTATATCATATGAAATTAGGATTTCTGGCATTCGGACACAAGTTCTATGTTTTTTAATTTTATGTCGATCGTGATTTTTGACCGGGGGATTAGGGTGGGAAAGGGGGAAGTTTGCTGTAGCGTTATTTATTATCGACGTATTTCAAACAAATCTTAGAGGTACACTAAAGCCTTCATTTTATACAAGATGTTATGAAAAAAATCCAAAAGAAGGGAGTTGAAGGGAAAAAAGGGGGTAAGTTTGCTGTAGCGTTATTCAAATGAGCCACCATCCGATAAGTGTTCAGAAAGTCGAATTTGGGCTCGTTTGTTTAGTTGTTTTGGGGACCTTTCACTCTACATGTCGGGTCTGTTGATAAAGGCTAAATATTGCCATTGGAACTATTGATAAAATTACAGGCGATTCGATCCCGACTGCCTTAGAAAAAACTAGTAATAAACTGGTCAATGTGAATGGGACTCGCATAGGAAGAGTTCCTACCATGTACCTATTTATTACCTACCCAAGTTGAAGCTGTTGCCGTGGCCAAAATGGCCGGATCAGATTATCATTATAGGTGTCAGCCTCTCCTCATGAGCCAAATAAAATTCTTAATACTATTATTCTAATTCGTATCAGAATTTATTCTTATTGCATAAAAGTCTTAAATGAAATTTTATAGCACGTTGCTTATATAGAGAGCACCTTTAATTATGAACTTTATTTCATTATTATTATTTGCTGTTGTAGCGATACAAATATTGTGTACCTAACACATTAATACCATTTATTGTGAAAATTACTAGAGAAAAGCCCTGTAGAGTAGTAGAGCCCTATGACAGATGGACAGACGGTCGGACGGACAGCGGCTAAGTAATAGGATTCTTTGGCACCCTTTTGTGTACAGAACCCTAAAAACTGGCTACTCTCCCAAACAAACATTTCAACTTCAACATTCCAAACAAGCAATGAACAAACAAACGATTGGTAAACAAATGTCGGTCATTTATCACGCGGAGTGCGGACTGATCCTCAGAGGTCAAGATCAAAACAAATGAGACACAATCTGTCTGTGATCTTTTGACGAGGGCGCCTTACGCTAGCGTATTGATAGCTTTATACGAATATAATACCTATATACTAGTTGTGCCCCACGGTTTCATCCGCGTAGTCTTCGTTCCCGTGGGAATATTGAGATAACAAGTGCCCTATGTGTTATTCCAAAGTCTAAGTCACCTACATACTAAATTTCAATTCAATCATCATCATCATCATCATCCAGCCGTTGAAAGTCCACTGCTGAACATAGGCCTCCCCTATAAAGGGGGGTTTTGCCAATACTCGACACGCTTGGCAGGCGGGTTGTAGAGCGCAGTTCGATGGTTTTTTGCAGAGGTCGCTGCTGACCGTTCTCTGGATCTGTTAACCCTTAGCCGGCTCTTGCGGCAACCACGGGTAGAGAAGGTGGAGCACTATTCTAAAGCCGGTATCTCCACGGCATCAATTCAATCGGTTCAGTAGTTTTGGCGTGAAAGAGTAACAAACATCCATACATCCTGTTATATATAGTTCGAATATTATAAATGAGAAAGTTTGTGAGGATGGATGAATGGATGGATGTTTGTTATTCTTTCACGCCAAAACTTCTGAACCAAGGTAGGTCTCGTATGGTATGGTACTTTTTTCCCATTTCCACGGGTTACGATGTCTACGCGGGTGGAACAGCGGGGCACAGCTGATGCTTTATATTAAAAGTTTGATAGCATTATAGAGAAGCTTTGATTCAAGTTTGGCCACATTCGGCCAAACGGCATACAAAAAATGACGTTTGACAGCAAAATTTACTGCTGTTGTTACGCGATTGTATGTTCGTAATACCACCCCTGGTTACCCAATTACACTACTCGAGTCAATTCATATGGGATAAGTGAACAAACCCATATTGTCAGAGTTTCAGGTCGCCAAGATGACTGCCCCTTACATATCTTATAGGAAAAGTTCACATGGTGAGATTCGATCCAGGGGCTCCGGATTTATTCCCGCTGGACCACGGACGCTAAAAAAAAACGCTAAAGCATAATATCACTCACACGGTCTCACCATTCACCTCTCTACAAAGGTAATTTAACTCGATTCATAAAGAGAAAGGCCCTTAAAAGTGATCACATCCCTTATCACCGTTTCATTCCATGTTGAATGACACACGCATCGTTGGCCAGACTCTGCCTCCCTGCGTCAGGATGTGAGCTTCTTTCAAATGTCACTGCCGACTGAGACACACGGTTCAAATATTTGCAAATCATTGTTTAATGTCAATGGGACCCACCTGCAATAAATTGGACTTAATTCAAATTAGACGTTGTGAAAATTGCATGCATTTTGCGATTATACCTTTCAAAAGAACTGGTAATTTTAATTTAAAGTTATAAACAGATTATAAGTACACCGCTGACCAGTCTGTGTGAAAATACTTTAATAACGATTATTTAGTAATTTTCATTGTATCTGTGAACACACTATATAATTTTCTTTAACCAAATATATTTTGGCGTAATTGAAGACCAGTTCACGAGCCAACTATGAACTATTGAATGGAAAATTATTATCTCTTTCTGCTGCTAAATATAAAATTCTATTTTGCATCATAATTGAACCAACCTAATTTAAAAAGTTATATGTTAATTATTATTATTGCTTTTGTTAACTTTTCCGACCGTATGTAGAACATGCCACTCCACATATTTCCTCGGAAAAAATGCTAAACAGCCATCTCAACACGTAAAAGTAGGGTCGACTGTTTGGACGCGAGCTTTTTCAGCTGATACGTAATGTTTGTATGTACGAGTGTGTTTGTACGCAACCTTAGGGAAAAGGTTGTGATTTACACAGTAGTGGCTTTATGCGAGCTTCTGAGGTTTTTCTCGGGTGTATTTTGCTTTTCGTTTAAGTAATGGTCAACAGATTGCGACTTTTTTGGCTTACTACTTTAAAGTAGTAAGCTTAAAATTCACAAATATGTAATAGATTATCGCATTGCTTTAATTCAAATCATTGTAACTTCACGCCGCGCCGTGCGAGAATTAATTAGTCTATCCACGGAAAAGAGTGCGTAAAGTGCGGGGTTTAGATCGAAGAGTATTATAAAATTAATTTCGACACACTGAGACTGATTTGGCGATTTATTCCCCAGAGATATACTTTCCCCGTAGATATGTACACTTTTTATAAAACTACGCTTATATTACTGAAGGATACACTCAGTTATTCCTCTTAGGTACCCTTTTCGATACTGTGATGCTTAAAATAAATAATTAGCCTGTGCAAATCTGAAGTTTTGGCGTGAAATAGTAACAAACATCCATCCATCCTTTCCTCACATACTTTCACATTTATAATATCAGTTCAGTTGCAATTTGTAGGATAGTGTTTTATTTTTGAGATCGTCGTTAAACTATTTATTCATATAGAAAGTTGTCAAGTTAAAGTTAGGGATATAACATAATAAAAGACAGGTATACTTTAAACCTATCAGAATGTCACTTATTTAATTTCGACCATCCTTAATATGTTATAACATGTGGCGATTAACAAAATATGGCGCCTTATGGTGTAAATAAGTGTTCGGCATGATATTAGACAGTAAAGGTTCAAACCCACCCTGCGCATGCTGTGAACGGGCATGCGGCGAATTTTAGCTGCGTGTGCAACGATGCGTGGGTCCATTTGTTTGACAACGTGAGTCTACTACATTTCTACAGCAGCGCATGCTATACATGTATCCATGTACCGCGTGCACTTGCACGCGTGCACAGCGTGCACGGCGTTGACACCGTTGAGCTACTCGAGCACCATATTCGAGCAAGCCATGCGTGTACAAATGACATCAATTCATGCGTAGCGTGTCCGTGCGTTGCAGTGGACAAAATAACATACATTTTTTTGCAAAGCCAAACTTGACGCACGTGCGTAGTCTCACCGTGGCCGCGTTTGGTTTGAGCCTTTATTGCCTTACTTCTGTAACTATTGATTTAAATTGCATTAGTATGAGTCAGTACTCATTCAATAACGCACCATATTTTGTTAACCGACCTGTACCATTAGTTGTGAGTTGACGGTTGGAATCACCGTAGATAGTAGATAGAACATGCGTGCCCCATTACGTAGGTGTACGCAAACACCCACCTTTGTATATTAATTCATAAACACGCTCTTGTCATTTTATATTGGCTATTTTATTTAAGACGACGAATTGAAAATATTGGCGGTAGGAATCTCAATATTTCTCAGCAACTACAAAACATTTGGAACTAATGTTTATGTTTTTACATTTATCATGATATTGACATCATTTTGGTAATTGGTTTACATGATTGGTTTACTTTTACAGCAGAGAAAAAAATATCAAAAACTGCTCTATAAAAATAGAGATTCTCATTCTACAGGGAAATGAGACTGATTTATGCCCGTAAATTTTTTGTATAGACTAATCTATGCACAGACTTCAATGTGTTAATTTGATTTTATTAAATTAGCAATAGTTTTTATTTTATTCGAGAAATACTGTTTTGGCGTAATATACAGGACTGTGAGCGGGTTGCGGGACTCAGCGCACGATTTTAGATTTATTATTTAACACTGCGTCACCTTAACCCATTTGGCAAATTATGTTTATAGTATTTTCTAATTTTTAATAGTTTTAGGGTTGGTCATTTTATTTTTTAATCAAAGAGGAAACGGACTCGGAATCCAAGCTGGGCCCAGACAACCTTACACTGTCTATCCTATAATTCCGGGTACAAAATGATATTCGCTAAAATATTCCCAAACTTGTATCCATCTTACTATCATACTTATCTTACTATCATAATTTATATTTTGATTTAAATACTATTTTTTTTATGGCGACGCACGTTATAATTATAGAAGGACATTTGCTTAATTTATAATAATTAATGGCGATACTAAAAAATTTATTAAATTACTTATGCTTATATTATGCTTAATATTATGATAATCAAATATTGAGAATCGTAATACTAGGCCTAAAAAAAAAAAATTCAAATATTTATTATGTAAGGATGATGTGGCCCAAAAACCAACAACTCCTTTGGTGTAAACAAGGTTCATTTGGATATATGTATTTCAATAAGACTGTTAGTTTTGTGTGCTATAGAGTAAGGATGGAAAGTTTTTTTTTATGATAGTGAATGACAAGACGAGCAAATCAGGTGCCTGATGGTAAGCATCTGATTAAAAATTCAAGATTCTGCGCGGCACTGCACTGTCCCTGTCACATCATGAGTTGTTAAATCTCATCATGCCCAGTAATTTTGCTGGTAACATTGCCCTTTAGAACGGAACACAGTTATGTTTGTACATTACTGCTTGGCGGATGAATAAATGGCAAAGGAGTGGTATTTCTTTATTTTTATTTTTATTTTTAAAATTATTGAAACCTTTCTCGATATAGGTACTTGTACCTACGCAAAATACCAATTTATTAGGTTACGCAAAATCTTTCACCAACCGATTCGAGCAAAACGTTGGGTTATTAATTCAGTTCTGTTCGCGACGATGGTTTTATATATTAGCGTTAATGGTCCCAACCACGCCTTATGCAAGATTAATGAGCCACCTTTGAATTTTTGACTCACACATTAATTTTCCAAGTTAATTAGGGATATTAATTGCGACTGTTATGGAAATGTAGGGATTCAATTTGGTACGAATATATAGGTTTTATAAATACACTTATGTTGTATCGAAAGAGAAGTTGGTTTTTACCATTTCAGGACCTTCAATGCTACCGTGTGACTGTGAGCAATGTATCCGTCTTCGCGCCTTTTTCAAAACTCTAATTGCTTACGTATTCGTTGGGTACTTTGGTTGTGGGTTTAATTATCGTCAAACATGGAAGTCTGACTTGAGATGTTGGACAAAATAAGGAACAGTGTGACATATAAATAATAATAAATTCATTTATTTCAGGCAATAGTACGCTTATCAAATTATACGCACCAGAGGCCCATATTAATAAATACCTTACAGACTAACATACATAAAAAAAGCATTGATAATAATTCAGTACGTAGCTCTCCGATGGTAGTTTCAGAGATCTACAACCTTAACTTAACTTCCTACAGGCTTAAGCTTAGGATAAGGGAACGCTGTGGCGTGTTAGAAGATGTAGTGACAAATATAGAGAAAGGATTGCTTAGATGGTTTGGACATGTGTGGAGAGGATGGACGAAAGGAAATTGACAGACGAGATTTATTAGGCTAGTGCGAAGTCAGTAGGGGTCGACCTAGGCGTACCTTTCATGAATAAGTTGATGTTATCTTAAGCAAAGGCCAGGTCAAAGGTACCAACAACCGATGAGCATGCATGAAGAATGTGATGCGAGCGGAAAAAGCGAAAGTTGTAAGTTGCGGCAGGAGGACTGCCGATTATGAGGTCCTAGTTTGGATCACATCCTCAGGTTTGTTTTTTTTTTTTTTTATGTTAATGATTGACAAGACGAGCAAATCAAGTGCCTGATGGTAAGCATCATGTTTGCCCATATCAGACACAGTGCCACCCAGTGTTTTAAAATTCAAAATTCTGCGCGGCACTGCACTGCGCCTGTCACCCTGAGATATTAGTTGTTGAATCTCATCATGCCCAGTAATTTCGCTGGTAACATTGCCCTTCAGTCCGGAACACAGTAATGTTTGTACATTACTGCTTGGCGGATGAATAACTGGCAAAGGTGTGGTACTTCCCCAGGCGGCCCCCTGCCAAAGAGACCTACCACTACAACAAGGTCAGGTAATGTTAATTAATGGATTTTTCCATTAGGAATTATCTCAATAACTGCCTGGAGTCTGGAACTGTGCCCGGTAGATGGCTTACCCATCACATGAGACCAATAACATACTGGCGAAATGTGTACCTACTATGGGACTGAGTCCTGGGTATACCTCTGTCTACCCCTTTGGGAAAAAAGCGTGATTGTATGTTATGTAACTAAATAAATGTTTTTTATTTGCCAAAAGATTAAGTACAGGAAACTATAATATAACTTATGTGGCTAATTATATTAAGTTTATGTCCCCTGAAAGTGGCAAAAGAATACTAATATCTCCTAAATCGTGATTAGGTTCACTGTCTAAAGCTATCCGCCTAAACGAGCAACCAATTAGCACCAAATTATAATTTATTGCTCCCACCATATTTTTCATTTTAAGCCGAAAGAGTCCAGACGAAACCGGAGGCCATTTGTCATTGTTTGGATGGATGTTTGAAATTATGGGCTGAGATATTTTGCAGAAGTCTTGCTTAAGATTGAATTATACTAGGGACACACGAATTTTACTTACCTATTTAATGAATTATCTCGTCTACACTTTGAATTCATAGCGTGAAAACCAAAGCACTTAGAAACCAATGACAATTTTATAGGGAAGTAAATATAATGTGATGTTCTATCATTGTAATTTAATTGATGAAATATAAAACTTGTTTGATTTGTAACACATAATATTATTTTACTATTAATATATACTAGCTGTGCCCCGCGGTTTCACCCGCGTAGACCCGTCGTTCCCGTGGGAATATCTGGAAAAAAATACCCCATGTGTTATTCCAGGGTCTAAGCAGGGATTTTTGTTACACTTTCACGCCAAAACTACTGATCTGATTGGGCTGAAATTTGGTATGTAGATAGTTTAAACCCTGGAATAACATATAAGGTACTTTTTATACCGATATTCCCACGGGAACGAAGACTACGCGGGTGAAACCGCGGGGCAACTAGTAACCCATATAAATTGACTTGAGCATTTTATTTGGGGAGACCGGCCCCCTTATTACGGACGCAGCAGAAGTGTGGAAAGCGTTTAAATTGCTAAATGTCTGCTGTCAAACATAATTTTTTGTATACCTTTTGACAGCAGACATTAAGCAATTAAACGCTTTCCACAGGTTTTTTTTTTCCACGCTTCTGTTGCGTCCGTAATAAGGGGGCGGGTTCTTTTATGAGTATACTTTCAAATTATTTATTTATTAATTTATGAAAACGACGTGTTAGCAACATGTGAGTAATTTTGTGTCAAAGGACCAAAGTGTCACCAACGTAATAAAGTTGCTATGTAGGTATGTAACTGGAGTCGTAAAAGGCCCGTTGAAATTGTTCTGTCAGAAATGATACGCGTATCGAGTAGCCCATTCACAAATTCAAAAGGCAGTTGATCCCTTTTTAATTTTATAGCGAGTACATGTTTGACACATAAACCGAGCCGGCACAAAGAGACGTATTGTGTACCGTTAGCAAAATGAGATTTCTTTGAAATTTTATAAATATTATGTAGTTTTTAAATAAAATTACATAATATTATTTAAATTCAGTTTTATTTTGCGCGGCACTGCACTGCGCCTGTCACCCTGAGATATTAGTTGTTGAATCTCATCATGCCCAGTAATTTCGCTGGTAACATTGCCCTTCAGTCCGGAACACAGTAATGTTTGTACATTAATACTGCTTGGCGGATGAATAACTGGCAAAGGTGTGGTACTTCCCCAGGCGGCCCCCTGCCAAAGAGACCTACCACTACAACAAGGTCAGGTAATGTTAATTAATTCAGTTTTATTTTAGATTCGATAGTGAGATTTCAGATGGTATTTGCAGTTGAAATTTAAAATTATTTAGGTAATTGTATACCTTGTCTCACATACCGATGTTAATTTTGGCGATTAGTCTCACTTTTTGCCACCGTGGGTACAGTCAATAAATAATACAAGTTTTACGGTAATTAAATAAATAAATATTTTATGTCGCATAATGTTACTTACTCTTACTTAAAAACTCAGTTCCCAGAATAAATATAAAATGTACTTTAAATTGGTAAACACAATGGAAAATTGTTTTTTTTTTTCATGGTAAGAGATTAATGTGTAATATTATTATGACGAACTTTGAATGTGTTTATTAATTGAATCTGAGTACTGAAATTTTAATGTTTTAATAGAACAAAAATAAATTGTGTATTTTTTAATATTTCTTTGCATGCATTTATTTAAAAAAAAGATTTCGCATGTCGGTGAATCTACCGGCGAAGTATACGAAACATCACTGCTTTATGTAATAACTTATATGTAATACCTCTGGTATAAAATATATATTTCATTTCATTTCATAAAATCGTATATATATGTTAGTTTTTGCTATCCCTACCTAACACGGTAGACGATAGGTTCAAAGGCTAGACCGCTATTGGTCTCGGGCTTTTGTTGACCGGAAGCTATTCGTCCTCAGTTCCATCTTTTACAGTATTTCATTCTGTTAATACCATTGCATTGCCATTCACCATTATTATGTGTTATATTTGGCTATACAATTTGGCTATACAATCCTATGAAAAATTTTCCAAATCGATGTTTCATATTTTTTCATGTCTCCTCCGAATATTATTAACCCATTCTTTTAATTTTAATCCTGATATTTTTATAATGAAGTAAATAACTATGTCCCTGTCATTTATTTAGTTCCTCATATAAACTGTCGGTTTTCAAAGTGAACTTCTAAAAAATTCAGTTATACTCGCGTGATTTTATGTGTATTTTATTTTTTATTTTTTCTACAAATAAAAAAGACTTAAAACAAAAATAAAATGACTTAGTTTTAGTTTACTTCATCTTCAAAATATCAAGATATAAATATAACAAATATATAATATAATATATAAATATTCAATATTTGGAGGAAACAGTGGTATTCCACTGTTTCCTATTGTAAACATCTATAGTTGGTAAATTTTCCTTATGATGTGTCAAACCGCTAAGAGGTTCTCTTTCCTGTTAAAAATCTAGTAATAGATAATAAATAAATGGGGTATGTTTTATAGTACCTCGACTGCCTCGGTGGCGTAGAGGGCGCCTGCTCGACTGCCAATCAAGAAGTCCCGGGTTCGATCCCCAGGTCAGGCAGTGTTAAAAATTGGATTTTTCCATTAGGAATTATCAAAATAACTGTTTGGAATCTGATGCCCGGTAGATGGCAATAGGCTCGCCCCCTATTACATGGGACCAATAACATACTGGCGAAATGTGGGTGTATCTACTATGGGACTGAGTCCTGGATACACCTCTGCCTACCCCTTCGGGAAAAAGGCGTGAATGTATGTTATGTATTATACTAATCTGGGGGCAGCTTAGTTAGTGGGGCAGAGTGAAACGATCCAAACCACTCAACTGGTTTTGATGGATTTTGGTATAAACATTAAACCTGCAACCGGCTAAAATACATAATGTAATAAGGTATAATATCCTGATATTTCAACGGAAACGTCGCCTGTGCGGGTAAAACTGCGGAGCACTGGTTTTTTTTTTTTAATTACACTGATCATCACAGAGCTATTTTAAATTGATAAAAAGGTTACCAAAATTCCAAACTTTTTGAGTATGTCACACCAGAAAGCTTTGCCAAGTCATTATTTTTGCATACAAACTCTCTAATAATACGAGAATATTACTGTGTAACAATATTATTATGATACAGTTTTATAAAAAGCAATCGCAATCCCACAAACTTATCTGTCAGAACTTCGTCGTAATCCAGCTTAATCTGATCTCCAGTCCGTCGATCGGCAAACATTTGTCGGTCCCTTTAATTACAAAGTATCTCAAATTATTATTAACACCCTAACGGACCTATTCAATGAAATTCTAACAACGGAATATATACCCCATCAATGGACCAAATCAACAATTATCCTACTCCACAAGAAAGGCAGAAGAGATGATATTGCGAACTACAGACCTATCTCGCTAATGTCTAATATTTACAAAGTATTCTCCAAAATAATACTAGAGCGATTAACAAAAACCTTAGACGAAAACCAGCCAAAAGAACAGGCGGGGTTTCGAAGTGGTTTCTCAACTCTAGACCACATTCATACCATAAAACAAATAATTCAGAAATGCAATGAATATGGAATTAATTACTACATAGCTTTTATAGACTATAACAAAGCATTCAACTCAATTAAACACGAGAAAATATGGGAAGCTCTTACTGCACAAGGAGTCCAAAATAAATACATTCGTATAGTAAGAAACATATACAAAAACATGGAAGCCAAAATACGCACAGAAAAGGTAGGAGAATATTTCCCCATTAGACGAGGAGTTAGACAAGGAGACCCTTTATCACCCAAACTTTTCTCTGCAACCCTAGAACATGTATTCCGCCAGCTCGACTGGAGTGAGTTCGGTATAAACGTTAACGGAGTATTACTAAACCACCTCAGATTCGCAGATGATCTTATACTAATATCCGAAGAACCAAAGACCTTACAGATAATGATAGAACAACTTGTACATGAAAGCGATATGGTTGGACTATCAATAAACACAAGTAAAACAAAACTGATGACAAATCACAATAAAATACCCATTAAACCGAACAACGTCACAGAATTAGAATATGTAAACGAGTATACATACCTTGGCCAAATAATATCTCCCACAGACCTCACTACAAAGGAAATCAATAACAGGATAAACATAGGATGGAAGAGATACTGGGCTCTTAAAGAAGTTATGAAAAACTCGGATATACCAATTAAAGGAAAGAAGAAAATATTTAATACATGTATCCTACCAAGCATGACCTACGGATGTCAAACATGGAGCGGCACAACCAAAAATATTAAAGCGTTAGAGACTAGTCAACATAGAATGGAAAGAAGCATACTCAATATAAAATTAAAAGACAAAGTTCGGTTAACAACTATAAGAAAAGAAACCAAGATCATAGATATAAAATACCGTATCAATCAACTTAAATGGAAATGGGCTGGACATCTTGTAAGAAGTAACACAGAAAAATGGGCCAAAGAAGTGACAGAATGGTGTCCTAGATATAAAAAGAGAAGCAAAGGTAGACAATATCGAAGATGGGAAGATGATATTAAAAAAGTAACAGGAACTAATTGGATGAAAAAAGCAAGAGATAGATCTTTATGGAGAACTCTTGGGGAGGCCTATGCTAGAAAGCAAGACAATCAAGAAACCGGTGTCTAAAGAAAACTACGATTATTATTAAATACACAAACCTATTTTAAAATAAGATAAAATTGTAATGAAGATTAGATTGTTAATAAAGGCTATCATTATCATTATCATTATTATTAATTACAAAGCCGCTACAGTAGGACTAAGAAAACAAGACGTTCTATATTTGTATCGACTGTGTTTTTAACTGGCAACTCTGATTCATTTGATCGGATGTCGAAGACTTATATCTATTAAGTTATATCAATAAATTGAAACATAACATAATACAATCACGCCTTTTTCCCGAAGGGGTAGGCAGAGGTGTACCCAGGACACAGTCCCATAGTAGTAGGTACACCCACATTTTTCCAGTATGTTATTGGTCCCATGTAATAGGGGGCCAGCCTATTGCCATCTATCAGACACATTTCCAGACTCCTGACTCTGAGAAAATCCTTAATGGAAAAATCCTATATGAAACTTTTTGCCTGACCCAGGGATTGAACTCGGGACCTGATCGACAGTAGCGCTTGCGACGCCACCGAGGCAGTTTGTATATCCTTTGTTGAAATTCAGTGCATCTCGCAAACAACAAACACCAGCAACCTCAAGATCTGTTTACTCTACCAACAGAGTGGTCTGTCTATTAAGTTGGTACAGTTAAACCTTCCTGACACAAGGGTCAACCAAATTTCGCCCTTCATGGCATTACGATAAGAGTTTGTGAAACAGATGAGTAATAATAATAATACAAATAATATAGGACAACTTCCACACACCCACCACACACACAGTCCCAAAATAGGCTAGAAAACTGTACTATGGTAACCGGATGACTGTTATATAAATGTGAACTATATGAACCTTAAATCTTGGGAATAAATGATTATGATTATGATTATGATTATGATTATGATATACATACTTATATATGAGTTTATAACACCCAGACACAGATCAAACAGACATGTTCATGCACACAAATGTTTGACCAGACCGGGTATCCAACCCGGGCCCTGCGGCACAGAAAGCAGGGTTACTATCAACTGAGCCAACGAGGCTGTCATGGAGTGTGTAATGGAGTTTTAAAAACACCTGGTGTAAGGATTTTAAAATTAAAAATGTATGAAAAACGCTCTTGAAAATTTTACTCCGATAATCTAACTTATATTTTATGAAAGTTATGTTGCTTAAGGGACAATTAAGTTGAATGTAAGAGGTTATAATATAAAGATGGGACGTCCTAAAAAGACCTGATGAACTATGTGAATAAGGATATGCATGAAAAAGGAGTAAGATTAGATTAGATAACTCGGTATCACAATACAGAAATATAATAAAAATTAAAACTTGAAAACGTGTAACAATTGGCAGCTTTATCGCTCAGAGCGATCTCTTCCAGGCAACCATGCAGTGATAGGACTACTTAGATGCTAGGAGAACGGTGGTTTCACATTTCAAAAAAATAAATCATTAATCCATTCAAAAAAAAATGTGGTGCAAAGTAACCATCCCACTTAGTTTGGAATAAGGGCAGGAAGATGTTGAATTCAACTTATATTTTAATTTCGTCATGATATCAACAGTATAGGATAGGCAGAATAGGCAGGTATTATTATCCGGAGACTATCTGAACGGATGTGCACGGTACATTTACGTGCGCGACTGTCCAGCCTACGTCCGCAATGGGAACGAGACAGTTCATTGTGCACCATTGCCAGCTGGAGTACTGTTGCCTACAAAACTTTTACATAGCTATAAACATTAAAAACAAATAAGTTACTCACTATTAAGTAACTCATTTATTTACTTATTTATTAGTAACAATTTAAGTATAATATTATTTACTCACTTATTAGTAACTTACTTCTTTTCTCTGCTAGTTCTAGGTTTAAGATTATAGACGACTCTTTTAGAGACCTGTATTGAAAACGAACAATAATAGTTTTTTTTTTAATTTCGTAAGAAAATCACAAGGGGAGGATCTAATAAAGACAGCAGGAACACGCTCGATGAAATTTGCTAACAGGCAACATTGAAGATAGAAATCTACTACTAGATGGAGGCTCATGTCTAGCAGTGGACGTCGTGCGGCTGAGATGATGATGATGATGATGAATATCGTCAATTTCAATATTATTGCGTCACACGCATTATTGAATTAAAAATACGAACAATTTTGATCAATCGATCAATCGAACTATTCGATTAATAATTAGACACTTCATTCAACGAAATCGGACAAGTAGTTTTAAATAAATATTAACACACATTCATATTATGGGATTATGTCACTCCACTCCACGAAATAGTTACCCGTATAATAATATATTATGTTCGTAGACTGCTAAAAATATAACACGTTCTTTAATAGGATTAAAGAGCTATTTCGCTAAAATCCGCGCGAACTTGCAATGTTCACATAGTTGATTTCTATTTACGATCCTTAATCATATCACGTGATATTCAAGTCAGTTTTCCACGCGACAGTACTCGCTGATCAATCGGAGGCGCGGTTCTATTCACTACTCCACAGGGTGTGATGCATTCGCTACGATTGCTACGACATACTTCATATTGTCTATTTACCTTGTGACTGTACTTGTACTATCCTTTTTCAATGTAAAGTATTTGTGTGAATCATTAATGTTTATCTCCAATTTTTTTATACGGGTTTGTATTGAAACTCATAAAAAGCCTAAAAACTTCAAGGAATATATAACTTGTTAAATTTTATAGATAATAACTTAACCAAGTCAAATACCGATAGAAGCCTATTTCCACTTTTATCCAAGTTTTATAGGTTTTTTAAAAACATAAACATACATTCACGCCTTTTTTTCCGAAGGGGTAGGCAGAGGTGTACCCAGGACTCAGTCCCATAGTAGATACACCCACATTTCGCCAGTATGTTATTGGTCCCATGTAATAGGGGGCGAGCCTATACCATATACCGGGCACAGTTCCAGACTCCAGGCAGCTATTGAGATAATTCCTAATGAAAAAATCCAATATTTAACACTATGCCTGACCTGGGGATCGAACCCGGGACCTCTTGATTGGCAGTCGAGCATGCGCCCACTACGCCACCGAGGCAGTCGAGACACCGAGTTATAGGTTTTTTAATTCGGCACAAAGCTATCTCGCAACATTTTTGAAATATACATGCATTCAAAGGTATCTCGTTACGAGAATATTATATTATAGAGTGATTTGACAGGATAATATATAAATTAATAGTGAAAAATCTGCTACAGAAATATTTTTTAAGTATAATGAGCACTATTTAAATGTTATACCTAGAAAATACACTTTTCATTAATGGAGCCGGTTTCCACAATATTTTTAGATACTAGCTGTGCCCCGCGGTTCCACCCGCGTAGTCTTCGTTCCCGCGGGAATATCGAGATAAAAAATACCCCATGTGTTATTCCAGGGTCTAAGCTACCTACACACCAAATTTTAGGCTGATCGGTACAATAATAATAATAATATATACCTATCCGTTTTCGGCTACAGTGACTTGGCTTAGTTTAAACAGAGTTTTCGGTACAGTTCAATATAAAAGTATACCAGCACAAATTAATAAATATATAGTTACCAAATAAATAAACTCTGAAACCATAATCCTTACCACCCTGGCAGTGACGAGAAAACAAAGGCACCATATCCATGGTGCTTCCATACGGCTGGCAATGCGCTGACATGCATTGTTCTTCGTGATAGGTAGTCAGTTTGTACATACATACATACTTCATACACCCCTATATTGAAATAAGTTAGTTCTTGTGTTAAATATAGTAAGAAATAAATTCAACGTAATTGGTTTAATACATTAATATAGTTACGCATTGTTTCTGCACTTGCTACGATCGTGACCTACGACTTTAGCTTCTTCTCATAGGACAAAGATGCCTGGAAACTTCTGCATAGCCGCCTCGCGACACCTTCAAAGAAAACGAATGTAACCAAACCAAATATTGTGAAACTATCTGTTGAAAAAATTAAGCCCTACAAGTTTCTTGTGCATTCTTCTTGTAAAGTTATCTTTCCGAACGCACGGTAGACTCAGTACTGTTTATCTTCATTGACGTGCAAAAGTGTCAGACCTATTTGAATAAATCTTTTTGAGTTTGAGTTTGTTTACTTATTTACTCTGTAGTGCATTGGTAGCTTATTATTTGTCTTTGAATGCAAAGGTGCCAATAATTAGGTGATTGCCGGTATTTGGAAAAAAATCCCTAAAGGGGAATATTACCGCATATTTTATATACTCTTATAATTAAACATGCAATTCTTGTGTATAATCCCTTCCTACTATAACATTATTATAAATGCGAATGTTTGTGAGGATGGATGGATGTTTGATACTCTTTCATACCAAAACAACTGAACCGATTGGGTTGAAATTTGTTATGTAGAATACTTTTATCCGATATTCCCACGGGAACGAAGACTACGCGGATGAAACCGCGGGGCATTTTCAAAGCTTTTGATTTTAGCTAGTGCGATATCTGGTCCAAGCGCGCGCTGAGAGTTATCAATAGTCTAAGAATTGAATCGTTGTAGCTGAAAGTTATGAAAGTTTTAACGATCCGCAACTTATGTTATTCGATCGTAAACCATTGTCAGTAGTTTAATAATTCCAGAGAGGTACTAAAATAGCTAAAGTATTCAAAGCGCTCCGTAGCAACTTTGTGAATATGCAGTTACGTGAATATTGTAAGTTTCTTCGCTTTAAGCACTTCGCGCTTTGTGACTGAAATGATGCTTCGAACTTTGGTCCCCTGGCAGTAAATATAGAAACTATTGACACTAAGGCGCCTATTACACGATAGTTTAGCTGTCAGTTTTCAGGAAAGGGGACCTCTTAGCAGTTTGACACAATCCTATGGAAAAACCAAATCGATGATTTGTATTCCCCTGTTTCCTCCGAATATAGTAAACATATTTGATATATTTATATCCTGATATTTAAATGAAGTAAACTATGTCTCTATTATTTTGTTTTTTGTTTATAACCTGTTTATTTTTTTGTAATGAACTTCCAATCACGTGAGTATAACAGGGATTTTAGAAGTTCAATAGGAAAAAATAGAGACACTAAAATGACAGGGACATAGTTTATTTCATTATAAAAATATCAGTATATAAATTTATAGAATGGGTTAATAAATATATTCGGAGGAACCATCGATAACATGGTAAAATTTTCATAGGACTGTGTCAAATTTCTAGTAGCTAGGATCAGCTTTTAACGTATCGTCTACTGCTGTGATGTTAGACGTCATTAAAGAAATAATTTAGTTCACTTACTCAGTATCTTACTAATGATTGATGGCTCTGATTGATGAATTACTTTTCGTGTAATAGGTGCCTAAAGGACTTCATATCTACGAGAAGTATTTTGTCACCAAAAGTCAGCGGGTTAGGTGTGTAGAGTTATTATCGAGATTCCTCGTTTTGGCATAATTTTTTTAGGCATAAAATTGTATGCCATAACTTTTTCACATAACTTTTATTAGCATCATAATACTTTGGCATAAAAATACTGCAGCATAGTAGAAAGTTTGGCAAAAGTAATAATTGGTCTAACATGTTAAGGCATAATTGATTGTCTCATAAATTTATAGGCATACTAATAATACGTATTATAAGCATTTGGTATAAAAATATAATACGAAATCCAAGTCAGTTGGTTAAATTAGGTTAGGTGAGTAAAATTAGGAAAAATTTTATGCGAGATAATATTTATGGGTTATTATGACAAAGAAAATGATATGTAAATATCATAATGCGTTTATATTCTTATGCTTTATAAAATTATGCTTTAATACTATTACGCTCATAATATTTATTAAAATCAAAATTATGGCAAAATATTTATTTATGCCTATTAATATAATGCGTAGTGATCATTATGCTGAATGTTGTTATGCCAAAGTATATTATGACAATACATATTTTGCGTTTCATTAGTAAACCATTACATCTCGTAATATATGCCACTCGCAAAATTTCATTGTTACCTATCGAAGCACAATAAAGAGAATGGGTTTTAAATAATTAATTTACTGTTAATTTATTGTTTTATTTATTTAATCAAAATGATTTGAACCTATTACAGTGATTAAAAAACAATAGTATAATATATGTTTTATATTGGTAGACCTCTTTTGTAGTGGTAGGCCTCTTTTGTAGGGGGCCGCCTGGGGAAGTACCACACCCTTTCTAGTTATTTATCCGCCAAGCAGTAATGTGCAAACATTACTGTGTTCCGGTCTGAAGGGCAATTTTACCAGCGAAATTACTGGGCATGACGATGGGAGTGACAACCTACATAAGTATATTTCTAGTACTATTTCAGATTTCAGAAATTCTAAGCTTCCATTTTCATCGCAAATATTTGAAGAAATCTTTATAAAAACTGTCGGTAACATTAACCAGTTTGACTAGAGCTCCCATCTCCATTATTTAGACCCGAATTTAAAATAAATAAACGGATCTAGATTCTCAGTTGTTTACTGAGAGGTCTCGACATGTTTGTCGCACTACTGTTTGGTAAAAATTTAGAGATTATTGTGTAGCAAAAATGCTTTTGACACGATTTTCGCTGCTTTATAAAAATATAAGAGTACATCCTACATAATCCTATCCTATAATAATATTATCAATGCGAAAGTTGGTGAGGAAGGATGGATGGATGGATGGTAAATAAATGTAACCAAACCGTAAAACACGTGGTTGAAAAAATTAAACTCTACAACATGTTTGTTGTGCGTTCTTTTTGTAGAGGTATATAGCCGAACGCACGGTGGATTAATGACTAAGTTACTAATATTATTTAGTGACGCTTAAAGATGATGACAATTTTAAATAAATTTTCTTTGGCTTTGATTTAAATTTTATTATTGCTAATTTGATCATTAATAACATAACACATAACATACATTCACGCCTTTTTCCCGAAGGGGTAGGCAGAGGTGTACCGAGGACTCAGTCCCATAGTAGATACACCCACATTTCGCCAGTATGTTATTGGTCCCATGTTATAGGGGGCGAGCCTATTGCCATCTACCGGGCACAGTTCCAGACTCCAGGCAGTTATTGAGATAATTCCTAATGGAAAAATCCAATATTGAACATTTTGCCTGACCTGGGGTTCGAACCCGGGACCTCTTGATTGGCAGTCGAGCATGCGCCCTCTACGCCACCCAGGCAGTCAGGTGATCATTAATATTGTTAGAAAAAACGGTTTGTGCCGCTATGGTCTAGTTTCGCTATTATCGACTCGAAAAATACCTACTAAAAAGTTAAAAAGGTTATTTTCAAAGGAAACGCTCAAAAATCTGACTATAAATTTACCTAAATTTTTCGCAACCCTATTGTGTAAAAAAATCTTTAGCCATATGTTCCCGGAAAAGGTAGGGTGCAGCTGACGAAGGTTTTCCAATAGATCTATAAGGAACCTCTTACGGACTTACAGATGGTAGCCGGTTTTATTCGTGCTACGTGCTTTGACGTATGATAAACTGGCTGTGCCCAGCGGTGTCACCCGCGTAGACATCATTCCCGTGGGAATATCAGAAAACAAAGTACCCTATGTGTTAAACCGGGGTCTAAGCTACCTATATACCGAATTTCAGCCCAATCGGTTCAGTAGCTTTGGCGTGAAAGAGTAACAAACATCCATCCATCCTCACAAACTTTCGCATTTATAATATTATAGTAGGATAGGATAGGACAAGAGGTCCCGGGTTCGATCCCCAGGTCAGGCGGCGTTAAATATTAGATTTTTCCATTAGAAATTATCTCAATAACTGCCTGGAGTATGGAACTGTGCCCGGTAGATAGCAATAGGCTCCCCCCAATTACATGGGACCAATAACATATTGGTGAAATGTGGGTGTATCTACTATGGGACTGAGTCCTGGGTACACCTCTGCCTACCCCTTCGGGAAAAAGGCGTGAATGTATGTTTATGTTATGTTTAGGATAGGTTCGAAGTTAGTAATTTTGTCCCCTTATACCTACGTATTAAGTTAGCGAAGTTATAATGTTAGTTAGAGACAGCAGGCGCATTCATGCAGATGTACTGATACTCTGACACCTTATTCGAGCAACGTGGTCTTCCGCCGTTCCGACACGGCGAATGACCGCGTTGCTCGAAGACTGACACAACAGACCTAAATCCGGGCAAGAAATCTTGCTATATATATATTATCATGTACTGAAGGTGCTATCATTAATTTAGGGAGCCTTAAAATACATAACATAACATAATATACATTCACGCCTTTTTCCCGAAGGGGTAGGCAGAGGTGTACCCAGGACTCAGTCCCACAGTAGATACACCCACATTTCGCTAGTATGTTATTGGTCCAAGGTAATAGGGGGCGAGCCTATTGCCATCTACCGGGCACAGTTCCAGACTCCAGGCAGTTATTGAGATAATTCCTAATAGAAAAATCCAATATTTATTAATTTGCCTGACCTGGGAATCGAACCCGGGACCTCTTGATTGAGCATGCGCCCTCTACGCCACCGAGGCGCCGAGTTAAAATACAGTGTTACTTAAACTCATGCCAAGATTACCTATACGAAATTTCAGATTATCTGACAAAACCTTTTTATATACCCTACTAATCCATGAGTATATAGGTTATCAACTGCTGCTTATGACATTTCCCAACCAAAATTACCTAACGCACCTAGCTAACTACTAACTATCCTATTAACTATATAGCTACTTAGTAAACTTAAGCACAAATCGGTTGCATCCACTTACAGTCAGCTTAATCTAGTTTAATCCGGTTACAGCTGTGCGCAAAATGGGCATTTAAGTAGGTCGGTAAATTATGCAAGTTTTGGCTTTCGTTTGCAGTTGCATTTCTCGAGCCAAATTTGAAATGGTTATCTACTTACTGCATATTTTTTGGAACTTTTTGGAACAAGAATCTAGTTTTTAGTTCAGATTTTTAGTTTCAAAAACAACATGGACAGTGCACCACCCTCCCGCTCGCAAAATTGCATGCAAAGAGGAAATGCTATTAGGTATTATATCATCAGGAAATAGACACTGACCCCACTGTAAGGGCGACAAATGTTAGTACGACGCCGCTCCTCGAGATGTTACCTCGCTGAACGCTGGAACAAGAACGCTGAAAGGGGGCGTCCATAAATTACGTGAGGTGTTTTTTAAATTTTCTGCATGGTGAGATGTCGTGAGATTTTATTCAACCCCCTCCCCCAACCCCCACTCTCACGAGAGATTTTTCAATATGTCGGTTTCTTACGTAAACTCGTTGGATAGTTATTGTAAAAAGAAAAAAAAAATTGCTCAGATTCGATTGAGCAATTATCGCTTTGAGCTATGCTTCAGATTAAATTGAACTATTTGGTATAAAACAAATATGGTGGTTTGACAGTCAGTAAATGTATAACGTCGAAGTATGAATGAAATTATTTTCTTTCGAACGAATTAGTGAATGATCTTAATCGTATATACAATTACGCTTAAGATTAAATCTTAAGCATGGATTAAATGGACCAAAATAGTATAATTTTCATTGTTTCAAGCAGAAAAAAGTTGCGTGATATTTGCCGAGACCCCCCCTCCCTCCAACGTAAGATTAGATGAGATTTGACTCGACCCCCTCCCCCCCTTAAACAACTCACGCAATTTATGGAGGCCCCAAAGAAGGCTGTTGTTTTTGACACTAAAAATCGGAACTAAAAACTAAAGATTCTTGTTCCAGAAGTCTAAAATAGAGTTCCGAAAAGTAACGCCAAATTAAATCAATTATTTATTGAAAAATATACGCAAGCTTCGTGATATGTTTTGCACTAACAAAAAGTGAAACTAACACAGAAAATACGGATGACAAAAAAATACAATTACGCCACGGTAAAGAGTAAATGTAATGATTACGCAATGGACTCTCCAACCACTTTAAAAATAAATTTTCATAATATTAAATTAATACTTATTTTGTAATTTAATAAAAACAATCCTTTGTGGTCTGCCATGTAGGGGTAAAATAAACAAAGTATATAACATCTTCGTTAACTAAATGAGTTTTAAAATTCATGTTTTTACATAATTAGTGGACGACGAACGCCTAATTAACAAATTAAAAAAAAAGTGGTTCCTTCATTGTGGTGTACCTAAAAAGCTTTTATCTATCGTTTTTTCCGGTTAGGGTACATTGCATATTGTTTTTTTTATGATAGTGGCTGACAAGACGAGCAAATCAGGTGCCTGATGGTAAGCATCATGATTGCCCATATGATATCCGACACAGTGCACACAGTGTTTTAATATTCAAAATTCTGCGCGGCACTGCACTGCGCCTGTCACCCTGATATATCAGTTGTTAAAACTCGTCATGCCTAGTAATTTCGCTGGTAACATTGCCTTTCAGATGATTCGGATGAATAATTGGCAAAGGTGTGGTACTTCCCAAGGCGGCCCCCTGCAAAAGAGGCCTACCACTACAATTATTGATAGTACGATAAATTAAATAAATTTGGTGAACTCCAGCTCAAACAACAGTCATAGGGACTATGCTCGCCGACCACACATAGCATACGGGAATGAAATGTGCGCAGAATGGTCCAGAGTAAAGTGAATGCACGTCCTATTCACAGTACATTAAAGTGATATACCTATATATAGGACTATGTAGTCCACCATTCAGTATTGTCCTATGTCCTATTCATAGAGCATGACGGGAAGGGAGTCGCGGCCGCGTGCATTCGCCGGAAAATCGCCTCTTTGTTCCCGCCGTCTTTTACTGACGGTCTGTTTACTACTACTTTATAACTTAGATGAGTTTTACAACATTAGGTATCGGAAAAGGGACTAAGATTCATTAGCCTTTTAAACTTTTTCTTATATTTTTAATAGATTTTAGATGGGTGCGTACTTACTTACTTATCTAGTCATCTCTACCAGATTTTGGAATTTTTTATGAAAATGTTCGTTACTTAGGTAAGCAATTTTTTTAATGATCTCTTCTTTTTCTACACAACATAACATAACATACATTCACGCCTTTTTCCCGAAGGGGTAGGCAGAGGTGTACCCAGGACTCAGTCCCATAGTAGATACACCCACATTTCGCCAGGATGTTATTGGTCCCATGTAATAGAGCGAGCCTATTGCCATCTACCGGGCACAGTTCCAGACTCCAGGCAGTTATTGAGATAATTCCTCATGGAAAAATCCAATATTTAACACTGCCTGACCTGGGGATCGAACCCGGGACCTCTTGATTGGCAGTCGAGCATGCGCCCTCTACACCACCGAGGCAGTCCGAGGTTTCTTTTTCTAAAAAGTAGAAATTAAAAATGTAATATTTTATTTTAAAACACAATTCACAATTGTTTATTTTTCAATAAACAAAAGAGAGAAATGCTTCTGTGAATGGTAGGTATGGCAATACGCGATATGCCTTGACTTAACGTTAGGGTTGCCTCTTACACATTTTCCTATATTTAGTTTTAACATTATTATCTTAGTTTCCTATCACAAGTAAGACATCAAATTATATAATTAAATTGACACAGATTCAATTAAATTAATTATGGAAAAGAATGGATGAATATATTCCTTACTAGAAATACCTATAATAAATAATTGAAGACTTGTTATTAAAATAAATCGTTTCCCTACATAGTTTTGTGTGCCGTAAAAGTTATGGAATACTAGCTCTGCCCCGCAGTACTCGCGTAGTCTTCGTTCCCGTGGGAATATCGGGAAATAAAGTACCCTATGTGTTATTCCAGGGTCTAAGCTACCTACATAACAAATTTCAACCCAATCCATTCAGTGGTTTTTGCGTAAAAGAGTTACAAACATCCATCCATCCATCTATCCATCCTCACAAAAAATTTCGCATTTATAATATTAGTAAGAAGTAAGATTATTATACAATTTTTTTTTATTATAGTGTTGTTTAAGATTGCCCATATCAGACACAGTGCCACCCAGTGTTTTAAAATTCTAAATTCTGCGCGGCACTGCACTGCGCCTGTCACCCTGAGATATGAGTTGTTGAATCTCATTATGCCCAGTAATTTCGCTGGTATCATTGTCCTTCATACCGGAACACAGTAATGTTTGCACATTACTGCTTGGCGGATGAATAACTGGCAAAGGTGTGAAGAATTATTACAATTATTATTGTGCCGCGTGGTTACCGGCTATATGTGCCTTATTATGATCGTTCCCGGCAATATAAGTATAATAGGGCCACCCCTTGTTTGAATGATCTGAGGGCCACCCCTTTCACATCCTGTGGGAGCCGTGAGCCTGCCGGCTCGGCAGAGGGACATATTCAGAGAGTGGGCAGCAGCGCTCTCCTGTTCCAAGTACTCCAACTACTGCGATCATCAAGCCGCCTGCCAAGCGTGGTGATTACGGAAAAATCCTCCCATATGAATAGTTTATGGCGTCCTATGATGAAGACCTATGTTCAGCAATGGACGTTTTCCGGCTGATTTTTTTATGATAGTGAGTGACAAGACGAGCAAATTAGGTGCCTGATGGAGGTGTAATGATTGCCCAGTGTTTTAAAATTCAAAATTCTGCGCGGCACTACACTGCGCCTGTTACCCTGAGATATGAGTTGTTGAATCTCATCATGCCCAGTAGTTTCGCTGGTAACATTGCCCTTCATACCGGAACACGCAGTAATGTTTGCACATTACTGCTTGGCGGATGAATAACAGGCATAGGTGATGACATTGTACTAAGTATTTATTCAGCCACCTGCCTATGCTTTTTTTTTTATAGTCAGCACGTGCCTTAATTAAGCTATTATTTTATTAACATTATTTTGCAAAACTGTATCAGCCCTAAGCATAGAATATAAAACTGGTGGATGCGGCAATTTTTCCGGCATTACTCAGGTGATATCGTTCGAATATTGTGGAAAACGACAATTTCTGTAAGAAATACTCAACGAATATACCTCGCTGGAGGCGTTTTGTGTATCGATGGGATTTATTTTGAGAGATATTTTCCCTTCTATTTTTAGGGTTCTGTACCTTAAAAGGGAAAAAGGAACCCTTATAGGATCACTTTTTGTCTGTCCATCTGTGTCTGTGTGTCTGTTCGTCTGTCAAGACACTTTTTAACGGTAACGATTGCCTGAATTAGGATGTACTTCACTAATTATATTATACGAATGTTTGCGTGTGTGAGCTCCTCTTTACGCAAAAATTACTGAATCAAGAATCGGTCATGTTCAAATTGGTAGAGCTTGGACCATGTAATAGCACCATTATGTTGTTATATGAATTCCATGAATTAGGGCTCGGTCTATGTTTTTAGAGAGGTCAACCTAATGGTTAATAATTATGTTACAAATATTTTGATCTAACATTACATTTTCTTCTCTCACTACTACATCTATTTACGTAACTTAATTTTTACATAACATAAAATCACACCTTTTTTGTGAAGGGGTAGGCAGCGGTGTATTAACCTAGTCCCATATTAGGTACCTACATCCACACTTCGCCAATTGTTTTTTAATCCCATGGAACAGTTCCAGACTCCAGGCTGTCATTGGGAAAATCCGAATGGAAAAATCCAATAACACTTTTTTCCTGATCTGGGGATCGAATCCGGGACTCACGATTGGAAGTAGCGCTTGCGAACCACTCCGCCACTGAGGCAGTAGATAGATAATACTTTATTGTACACCACACTTATAGATATAACTCAAAGGATACAGAAAAACTATACTTAATGTACAAGCGGCAGTCTTATCGCTAATAAGCGATTTCTTCCAGACAACCGACCAGTACTGCGTCATCAACGCAGTCTTAACATAGTAATTTTAGTTGAAACGGTTCCCAAAAGAAAAACAAGATATTTTATGTTAATTTCAGTAAGGACCTCTGTCCCGACCTTGCAAGAGTACTTAACATATTTCTATAAATCTGGTTCATTTTTTGCTTTTCCATCCTACCCTCATAAAAATCACAACCCGTATTCAGAAATGCTTGCCATTTATAAACTTCCGGGCAATTAAATGACTCCGCAAACCTTTAGTTACGCCACTTTACAAAGGCCGTTTTGTTTGGGTCCTTTCGTGCGACAAAATTATATTTTGGTATGTAGCTACAGCGAAACGCTATTAATTCCAATAATTTGAGATTGTTACTCGACAAATTGAAAAGCTTTGTTTTTGACGTATTTATTAACATTTTTAATTAAATTTTATTTTATTTTATTTTAACGGGCAGTTGCCCGTTTACCAAAATTACTTTGTGGGCTTGTATTCATATACTTCAAAATATTTTAAAAAAATTCTGGAAAAGTATCGATTATTGCATGGTTAGAAGGGCTCACTAGGTCTAGTGTCCTCACAAACTACTCGTACTAGTACTATTATTGAACACTTCGAAAATCTACAGGCTGATATAAATTTTTATTTTGAATAGAATGTATTTTTAGTTGGTATATATTATAGCATATAATATACAATATAATATGCTAACGTCCTGAGAACCAGAAGAACTTGTGTTTTTTTTTTTTAATCTATTTCAAGACGTATATTGAATTAAATTGATCACTTACCCTTGGAAATACGTCAGTCTCGATCACTGTATGCATTCAAAACTAAAGTCAACAAGTATTACTTGTAACTTTGTCTTTATTAGTCTCATGTACAATTATGTATACTTACCTGTTCATTATATTAATATATATTATATGTTTATAATATGTGTATTATGTATGTATGTATAAAGTATTATATATTTAATTAATATAGTATTTAATAGTATTATTTATGTACTTACTATTATTAAGTATGTATTTATAATGTGTTTTTATAATAATAAATAAAAACATAACTTAAACATACATTCACGCCTATAATAATAAAACAATATACATAAGTACATATTTTTATTATTATAGGACTGCCTCGGTGGCGTAGTGGGCGCATGCTCGACTGCCAATCAAGAGGTCCCGGGTTTGATCCCCAGGTCAGGCATAGTGCTAAATATTGGATTTTTTCATTAAGAATTATCTCAATAGCTGCCTGGAGTCTGGAACTGTGCCCGGTATATGGCAATAGGCTCGCCCCCTATTACATGGGACCAATAACATACTGGCGAAATGTGGGTGTATCTACTATGGGACTGAGTCCTGGGTACACCTCTGCCTACCCCTTCGGGAAAAAGGCGTGAATGTATGTTATGTTATGTATGTTTATTATTATATTATATTTTATATATTTATTTATTATTTTTTTTTTTTAAACAACAATGAGTTTTTACAACAATGAATTTTTTTTGTAGTGGTAGGCCTCTTTTGCAGGGGGCCACCTGGGGCAGTACCACACCTTTGCCAGTTATTCATCCGCCAAGCAGTAATGTGCAAACATTACTGTGTTCCGGTATGAAGGGCAATGTTACCAGCGAAATTACTGGGCATGATGAGATTCACCATTTAACTCATATCTCAGGGTGACAGGCGCAGTGCAGTACCGCGAATTTTGTAGAATTTTGTATTTTAAAACACTGGGTGGCACTGTGTCTGATATGGGCAATCATGATGCTTACCATCAGGCATCTGATTTGCACGTCTTGTCACTCATTATCAAAAAAAAAAAAAAAAAAAAGAATTCACTGCCGACCAGAAATATTTATAATTTATGTCCTTTCCGTTCGGTTGTCTGGAAGAAATCGCTTTAAGCGATAAGACCGCCACTTCTACTAGGCTAAGACTAACTGTACCTACTTTATTTATATAATATTTTATCTACTTTTAAAAAATACGTGATTCTCTAGCTGACGTACGTTTTTATAACAACATAACATACATTCACGCCTTTTTCCCGAAGGGGTAGGCAGAGGTGTACCCAGGACTCAGTCCCATAGTAGATACACCCACATTTCGCCAGTATGTTTTTGGTCCAAGGTAATAGGGGGCGAGCCTATTGCCATATACCGGGCACAGTTCCAGACTCCAGGCAGCTATTGAGATAATTCCTAATGGAAAAATCCAATATTTAACACTATGCCTGACCTGGGGATCGAACCCGGGACCTCTTGATTGGCAGTCGAGCATGCGCCCACTACGCCACCGAGGCAGTACGTTTTTATAAAAGCATAAAAAATAAAAAAAAATCATTAAGAAAATGATCCACCGAAATAACTGCCACCGAATTGTTCTCGTAACCAAAGGTTGAATTGCAGCGATTAACGCGCGCATCTGCTTCCATCGTAAAATTTAATGGCTCTGGCTGTGTCGTGTCCACCGCTGGGCGGCAATTAATTAATACCCCATGTGTGCTTACACGGCACGCAGTGCACACCGCAGTTTACGATACGCCATGAATATTCAACGAGGCGTTTGTTTGAGCATTGGATTCAATAATGGACTATAAGCTTGCAATTATGGGTGCCATGGAAAGAACCGTATTCATTTTAAGGTATTGAGATTAATGAAATGAGATTAGCAATGAAATGTAGACCCTGGGTCTTCAAATCTGAAGCTGGGAATATTTCCGCTGGGCTGCGAATGCTACAATACATAAAATATTATAATTTTTGTAGGCCTCTTTTGCAGGGGGTTCTCTGGGGAAGTACCACACCTTTACCAGTTATCCATCCGACAAAGACAAAGTGCCATGTTGGATTTTAAAACACTGTGTGGCACTTATACTGATATGGGCAATCATTATGCTTACCATCAGGCACCTGATTTGCTCCTCTGGTTACTATCGTAAAAAAATTACATAGGGAAAATGGCGGCAGCCAATATTCTACGAACTTCTCAGAAATTATACAAGATGTTACTAAAAGGTAGTAAAAATTAAATGTGTACAACTACCCGTCTAACTGAACAACTTCGACTACCCATACCGTATTAATCCACCTTTTACTAAATGTTAATATTAGTTCATTATGCAAATAAAACGAATAGAACAAGGTACTGAACTAAAGTTAGTTTCGGTCTATGTAGAGACTGTAGTATAGTATTTATGTATGAATAGAGTCCTTCAAATGACAGCGTCGCAAATGTGCTGATCGGCTAATTGGATTCGGCATCCGCAATGCAGCATGTAACAAATTGCCTAACCCGATGACTGTCATGTTCACGATTTGGATATTGCAATATACATCGTCTCTACACAGGTACTTTACATGTTACCTAGGAACGTAATTTTAAGAAATATTGAAATTGCATTGTTGACTTAGTTATTAGAGTTAAGACATCGTTTTGACATCAACAAAGTTAATTTATGTGACTTGGTGACACCCTTTCATTAAAATTGGATGAGTGTCAAAAGTGTATATGCACCTTGAACATCGTCCTAGATAAACACCAATGACGTCTACACATAAATATTATAATAGAGATAAGTGTATATTACAGATTTATATAATTTTCTAATATTTATTGCTAACGTAATATTTTCTTATTCTATTTGGTCCTAAGAAGACACTTTTGCAAGTCAATTATCCTAATACGTCAGTCATTATAATATCAATCTAAAATAAAACAAAATAATTTATAAAATGAAATAAGTAATTTTATGAAGGCAGTTCATCCGTGAAACTCATGTCACAATCTGACACTTTTGCTCATCAAAGAAGATAAAAAGCGATGAGTCTACCGCGCGTTCGGAAGAGATACCACTACAAGAAGAACGCACAGAAACTTAATTTTTCAACTGATAGTTTTACAATATTTGTTGGTTTGGTTATCGTTTGTTTGGAAGGGGCCGCGTGCTGTATATTAATACGTATAATTGCTAAGTGTAACGGGTGACTAGAAAGAAGTATCTATAAATCTATGCCATCAAAATCAAAATTTCATTAGAAATTTTAAAAACCGTACTCCAAATATTAATAATCCGTATATTTTCTCAGGTAACTTCCAAGGAGATATCGCAATACCAGACTCAGACTTCTACAGAACAGCGACGAGATCACCCGAGATCAAGATCAACAAATCATTACAAGAAGAAGTAGAAAGACTGAAGAAAGAGGTGCTGCTTGAAGGACTTCAGGTAGAAGAAGAAGGAATGCCAGATATACTGAGAAAAAGGACCAAACAGCCACTGATTTTATCACAAGAGAAGTCTAAGAATTACAATGATGCAACGCTCATGACAAAGGTAAGGTTCTTTCTAATCTGGAAATTTCTCACTAGCTTTTTTTCTCACTAATGCTCTCTAATCATAATGTATAATATATAATATTGTTCCATAATATTATGTTTATTTTGTTTTACCAATAATTATGTTCACGATCTACCTAATGTTCGTCCATATACGTTACTCATATAAGCTTTCTGTTTTTCTCTAACCAAGACCGACGGCTACTGCCGATGAGGTCTCGGGTTCGATCCCTAGGTCAGGCATAAAGTGATATTGGATTTTTCCAATAAGAATTTACTCAATGACAGCCCGGAGTCTGGAACTGTGCCCGGTAGATGCAATAGACTAGCCCCCTGCTAGATGAGACTTAAAAAAACATAACTAGCAAAGTGTGGGTATACCTACTATGAGACTGGGTTCTGGGAACACCTGCATACCCCTTTGGGAAAAAGGCTTGATGCTATGTTTTGAGTCATGTGAGACCTATGAGATTGCATATATTTTCGCTATATCTAAATTCTGTTTCTCTCTTTGGCCAACTAATAAAATTAAAGATGATTTTTCTTTTCAGAATCTTCCAGCAGGATTAGACAAATCAATCCTGCTCAAAAACGGCAAACTGCCTCCAGAAGAAACAGAAAATTTTGTCAATTTCAACCAAAGCACAATAGAAAACAATGAAACTATATACGATAATCTAACAGAATCAGAGAGTTTAGAACAGGACGGAGTATTAGTAGTTAACATTTCTACCGACAACATTCTTAATTTAGACGAGTTATACCCTCACATACAGCTATCTAATATGGCTAGAGTTGACGAAGTTACAAATAAAATTCAAAGTAATAGTAGAGAAATAACTGGAGACGGTAACAACAATATCAAGTTCAAAGACTTGCCAGAAAATATTACGGTAGCTCCAGCACCAACAAATGGTGTTCTACCTTCAAGTGAAGAAGAAGACAAACTGAATAAGACTGATGGAGAACTTGATATGAAACAAAGGAATGATGTGTTGAGACCGACGGCGAGTTTGCAGAATTTGGTGGAGGAAGTTGGAGGGAGGAAGCGGAGAAGACGAAGACATGGGAATAGAAGACGGTGAGTTAAACCTTTATTATATATCATTCTTTTTCGTCCTCATTTCTTTTTTTTTAAAGTATTTATGTTTAGGGCCCTATACTTCATAGGTATAACCACGGCCGCGGGGCGAACTTTAAATTTTAGTGCAATGACTACGTAAATCTGTACTGCGATTGTCATGTCACCCCAAAACATTAAAGGATTAACAGATGAGCAAATAATGCAATTATCACGTCAAAATTTAGGTTTTATTCGCCTGCATTACACGGACCTTCTAACTGTTAGGGATATCTCTGTGGTCTTAAATGAAATAGCGGACTGTATATTAGAACTGGTGTTTATTGGACGTCAAAGGACGCGTGCTTAACCAATCCGTGTTTCTTCTGTTGTGCAACCCAATGATTTAATGAGCTAATTTTAAATTGCCAATCGCCACTAGCTAGCTCTAAAGCTAACTGGTAAACATTGATCATACTCGTAACAAAACTGGAGAATTCCAGCTTATCAGTGATATTACGGTCAAGACTACGTGGTCCACGGTCTAGCAGATATAGTTCTATTTGCCGATGATACGTCATTGATTTTTAAAGTTGATAGGAAGGATACTTCACTAGTACATGTTAATAATACTTTAGCAAGTATATCCAGATGGTTCACAGCAAACAATCTGTTATTGAATGCGAAAAAGACTAAATGTTTGAAATTTTCGTTGCCTAACGTCAGAAGTATAGAACCAATCATAGTTCTTGACAGTGAAAGACTCAATATTGACAATGCAACTTTGTTCCTTGGCATAAATATAGACTCTAAACTGCAATGGAGCACTCATATCACCGAGCTCTCAGGGAAACTAAGCTCTGCAGCTTACGCGGTTTATAAAATTAGGCAACTAACAGATGTAGCCACGGCGAGATTAGTGTACTTTGCATATTTCCATAGCTTGATGTCTTATGGGATTCTGTTGTGGGGGTCAGCTGCAGATATAGAAACTATCTTTATACTACAAAAACGTGCGATTCGTGCCATCTATGAGATGCGTCCACGCGAATCCCTGAGGGAATTATTTAAAGAAATAAACATACTGACCCTACCATCCTTATACATTTATGAGAACATCATGTATGTGCGTAAAAATTTACATAAATTAAAATTAAATAGTGACCTTCATAATTTTAATACTAGGAATAAAGACAAAATAGCTGTACCTAGCTTTAGATTATCTAAAACAAATAAAAAGACATTCTTAGGAAATAGTGTACGTTTCTATAATAAAATCCCAAAAGAGATAACTGGGCTCTCAGAAGGTAAATTCAAAACCTATATAAAATCTACTTTACTAAAGAAGGCATACTATAAAGTCAACCAGTACATAGAGGACAAAGATGCCTGGAAACTTCTGCATAGTCGCCTCGCGGCACCTTCAAAGAAAATGAATGTAAGCAAACCAAATATTGTGAAACTATCTGTTGAAAAAATTAAGCCCTACAAGTTTCTTGTGCGTTCTTCTTGTAGAGGTATCTTTCCGAACGCACGGTAGACTCAGTACTGTATCTTCATTGACGTACAAAAGTGTCAGATTATGACCTATTTGAATAAATCTGTTTGAGTTTGAGTTTGAGTTTGACTAAAGACCCACCTATTTATTATTCGATACCTATGCTAAAGGTTTTCGAATACACCTGTTTACAGATTACAGTGGAGTTAAAGAACACGTTGTCCTCTTGTTGTCATGTACAATAGTTGATGTTATTAAGTATGTCATGTTAAGATTACATACCATCACATCTATTCTCGAAGGGATAGGCAGAGGTGTGCCCAGGACCCTGTCCCATAGCAGGTACACCTACACTACGCCAGTTATTTTTCGGTCCAACAATAGTACTTTGCATGACCTGGGGATCCAACCGAGGCCGTCAAAGATACGAAATCTTTTCATTAATACCAGAATACAGAAAATAACAGAAATAAAATGTATACTAGAAAACGTGTAACAATTGGCGGCCTTATGATCTGAAACAGTTGACCACACACTCCACAAGAAAAAGAATAAAGTTATTACGCACACTAACATACATCCTATAATGAATTATGTGCTTTTGGAATTAATTATAGAATAGAATTAGGAATATCTACATTGTCATACTTGTGTTTGTATAAATAAATTACTTAAATAATAATTCCCGTAATGACTTAAGTCACTCATAATCCATTTTATTCTTGACGTTCAAGTCGAGACAGAAATAGATTAACCTTTCTTATAATAAAGCTATCTTCGTACGGCTATCTTTAGGTATATATAAACAAAATAAATTACTAATAAGTATCGTACACAAAGTTATTACGAATATGGCGTATCGCTCATCGCACTGAGGAGCGTGGATCACGCGTGCGGATGCAGATCACGCGTGCGTGTGCGGTGACGCAGATCTGCATCTCTATGTATGCAGATTGCTCCGCATCCCCGCGCGAGACTCGTGATGCGGGGCTAAGGTGTGGGATTCGCCTATAGTATTTCTCATTGTTGGTGACGACTGTCTCGGTGGCGTAGTGGTCGCAAGCACTACTATTGGTTATTAGGTTCGATCTCCAGGTCAGGCAAAGTGTAGGAATTGGATTTTTACATTAGGAATTTTCTCAATGATAACCTGGAGTTTGAAACTGCGCCCGGTGTGCAATAGGCTCGTCCCCTATTACGTGGGATTAAAAAATAAAACTGGCGAGGTCATGGATAAACCTCTCCCTACCCGTTCAGGAAAAAGGCGTGATGTTATATAAAGTTAATGTATTATATCAACTCATATCTAATTATTGGTGAGTAAAAGGTTTTTCAATTTGCGCGGGTAGATTTTGGCGACCCATGGCGGCCATTTTGTTTTGGTGACATCTGTCAAATCTTTTGTTTATTATTCTGTTACTTATGCCAAATCACCATTGCAAGTTACACCATAATAATACCAATAATAATACCATAATAATGAATAGCACGTTCAAATGATTTTTTTTTATCATATGACGGCGCTACATGCCACACAGCGGACGCCACGATCAACATACTGCATTAGCAATTTGAGGGTAAGGTTTCTCGCAGGGGTGATGTGTATATGGCCAACAAGGTTTGACCCCACTAGACTTTTTCTTGCGGGGTTTCTTGATTACAAATTGAATACAAATAAACCGCAATCGATTGATGCCTTCAAGGTGAAATAACACAGGCTATCGCTGAAATTCAGCGGGATTTATGCGGAAGAGTGATTGAAGATAGGACCTCTCGAATCCAGGCCACTGTAAGAAGCCGAGGCGGGCATTTGAAAGATGTCATATTCCACACTCAATGGCCCACATGGGGCTTAAAAATAAAAAAGAATTTTTGTTAGTACCTCACACACAGCATGTTTCTTTAACAATTTTAACAATTTTAAAATTTTTATCTAGGCACTAATATTGTAAAGAATTGACGCGTAAAAATTATAATCATAAAAATATACGTTGCTGACTCCTAAGTTGGAAAATCACTGGTACTTTTTGACATTTTAATTATCGTCCAACAAATATCATCTAATATAAACCTTAACTTTGTGAAAATAGTGCAGAATCCGACACTAAGTTCTAAATACGTAAAGCGAGGCATTTCTGATTTATTCCTAGACCAATTATGATCTGCTTCCTGCGTTTTCGCAGCTATTCAAAGATTCCTTTATGTAAAGAATCTAAAATTCTAGACTCGTGCAGTCCGGAATGGAGCAGACTTGAAACGTAATTGCACCGACTGTCAAATGGTAGAGTGATCTCTACCATTTGACAGTCGGTAGGCAGTATCAGGGGAATTATTTGGAATGTCTAAAAGGTTCATTATTTACCTAATGTGTGTGAAAGACGAAAGCTGATTAAAATTTTAAATTTTATAGACTTAGCGTTCTGTCTATTCGCTTGAAATATAATACGAATATACGTACACACACGCCCCTATAGGCGTTAGGTAAGTGGGATAGAAAAAATTCGCCGATGACTAGTACACCTCAACTGAAATTTTACTTGCCATATTTATATTGGAAAGCTGATTAATAACTTCGGTGAATTTTACAACTAGTGAGGCAGAACTTTATAATTGAAGAGAAGAGAAAGTAGGAGTCATGCTACTTCTTTATAAAAAAAAAATTAGCTCTGCTCAGTTTTAAATAACGATGTAACTTAACATCGTTTTGTGATTTTTATATTCATTATCTACGCACATATCATAATTGATCTATAATGCATTCAGAAACCGTAGTAAATGACCAGCATTATTTAATGAGAACTACTTTATCTCTTTATTAAACATTGAAGTACAGATTTCTATACTGTAATACAAAAAAGGTCTCTTAGTAAAATTGGTTGTATTATCCTACGGTTGGTCATATCCTACGGTTTCTAAACTGATCTTAGATTAATTATTATGATATAATATGTGTAGATAAAGTAATGTATGCCATTGTACATTATAATTAGGCCTTAACTTAACACTCGTTATGTGTAACAGTTGCATAAAATACTATTGATCATGTTACACGGTGTTTTTTATCTCATAATGTATCTTCAGTGATGGCTTGAGTCAATCTGAGTGACTAGAAAAGCAATAGTGTCTAGAAGTTGGACACTTTTTCTACGTTTTTTCTTCTTCAGGTATCGCGAAAACCTAATAAATCACTACCAAGCATAAAATTAAAATTTTAATAAAAATGCACACCGTCTAGTCTCGCATTCAAGTTTATTCATTAACTGAGTTTAATCTAGGATAAGAAGCAAGCATTTTATGAGAACCTTAACAAATTATATCTCAGCGGGTTACACTATGATTTGTTTAAATACAGCCTTTCTACGTGAGCTACTGTTAATATTTACTATTTGCATTTTCTTTCTTCCTTGAGTTATTTTCTAATCATTTAGCTACATTTAATCCGCTTATATTATGTAACCATTCTTAGTGTTATTACAGATACCTATCTACGTACTAAACTACAGTGCAATTGAATCGTTAGTATTAATAATTGGCCTATATTGATAATACGTACTAAATACTTAACTAATTGTAGAAGGGCACAAAATTATTTTGACGACATAAGTACATACATAACATAACATAACATACATTCACGCCTTTTTCCCGAAGGGGTAGGCAGAGGTGTACCCAGGACTCAGTCCCATAGTAGATACACCCACATTTCGCCAGTATGTTATTGGTCCCATGTAATAGGGGGCGAGCCTATTGCCATCTACCGGGCACAGTTCCAGACTCCAGGCAGTTATTGAGATAATTCCTAATGGAAAAATCCAATATTTAACACTTTGCCTGACCTGGGGATCGAACCCGAGACCTCTTGATTAGTAGTCGAGCATGCGCCCTCTACGCTACCGAGGCAGTCACGACGTTTGTGACGACTGACGACGATTGTATATTAATATTAATTAGGTACTTCACTATACTTTTTGTAGTGGTAGATCTCTTTTGCAGGGGGCCGCCTGGGGAAGTACCACACCTTTGCCAGTTGTTCATCCGCCAAGCAGTAATGTGTAAACATTAGGTACTGTGTTCCGGTTTGAAGGGCAATGTTACCAGCGAAATTACTGGGCATGACGAGTTTCAACAACTTATATCTCAGGGTGACAGGCGCAGTGCAGTGCCGCGCAGAATTTTGAATATTAAAACACTGAGTGGCACTGTGTCCGATATGGGCAATCATTATGCTTACTATCAGGCACCTGATTTGCTCGTGTTTTCACTCACTATCATAAAAAAGGATTAAAAACTTACTACATCTATCGAAACCATTGATTCATCGATTTTTAAATTAGGAATAACTGCCTGGAGTCTGGAACTGTGCCTGGTAGATGGCAATAGGTTCGGCCCCTGTTACATGGCACCAATAACATATTGGCGAAATGTGGGTGTACCTACTATGGGACTGAGTCCTGGGTACATCTCTGCCTACCTGGGGAAAAGGCATGATTGTATGTTATGTTATCTATCGAAACTTTAAGCCCCTCATGTGTGAGTTCTAACACTAACCCTTTTAACCCCTCGTGTGTGCGTTTTGCACTCTGAAAATTGGATAATGGCTTATGTATTTTACATCTTTTTTAAACAAAAGTAATGTTACAGATTACGAAATATACATTCCAACGAGAGAGAAAGCTCAAACACCTTAAAAGAAAAAACTGACTCCTCCCATTTCGTACGCAAGAAGTTTTTTCGTCACCACAAGAAGCACAGCAGCCGAGTTCACAGAAGCGAAGAGAAAAAATTCGAGATCCCAGAACATGAGTTTGAAGAAAGATTTGAAGTGAAAGCTCCACCGAAGAATGTCAATCAGACTGAGAATCAGTTCGATAACTGGTTTTTTCGTGACACCTCGGATGATTTAGAAGCCGCTGAGAGTCGCCAACACAATAGTACTGAGGTAAGGTAAAAAATAGCTTAAGCTACTTCTCGCCTTTTGAAATAGTATTCAAAAGTCGAGAAAAAGACCATCTGTATCCTTCGGTATTATGGTATGCAACAAGAAGAGCAAAATGCGCGTCAAGCTTTCTTAATACTAAAGATACTAAAGATAAAGATATTAAGTAACTAGTGTAACCCCAGCGGCTTCGCCCGCTCGTAATTTCTAACTACGGGATTTTATACCATATCGCTTTGACGCCCTTTTTGGACCTTTTAGAATGTGAATATTCAAAAATCCTTAGTACACGTTCAGACAACGAAAAGAACCTACATTCCAAGTTTCAAATCTCTAGGATCGGTGGTTATGGCTCGGCGTTGCATGTTAGCCTGTAAGTCATTTAGGAATTTTTTATAATATATAATCAATATATTAAATAGTGTCTCCTGATTTTTGAATAAGTGTATGTTATCCTAATTAATTCATAGTTTTGAATTTTTACTTTCTACTTTATTATTTCAGTTTGTGCCTATTCATTAAACTAATTCAATTGGCACCGAAATGACAGTGCCGTCAATCCAGATAATAATTTCGACCATAATTAGTAGTTACAGATAATTACAAAACAATTAACTAATTGTCCCCATTCTGGCTCTTGTCATCAGGATAATGACAAGCCTCTGATTCTCTGATTAGTAGTTAGTGCACTTGTTAACTAAGCTAGTAGCCTAGATCGATACTGAAGTGCTAATCAAATTAAATAGTCAGAGACGCACTATTATTGACAACGTATGTGGTTAAAAGCTCATAGCCACACAACGAGCTATTGAGAGGACAACGCTCGGGATTTCTTTACGAGATCGAATCAGGAATGATATCCGTAGATGAACGAAAGTTACCGACATAGCCCAGAGAATTAGCAAGTTGAAGTGGCAATGGGCGGCACATAGCACGTAGAACTGATGGCCTAAGGGGCTGTAAGGTTTTCGAATGGAAATATTGAATAGGTACTTATCTAACTTACAATAATTTGGTTAATATAATTAATGCAATTTATGTTTCTTATCTTTAAAATATAGGAACATAAAATTAGATATCTGATTATTTAACAATTACTTTTAATCTAAACTTTAGTGTTGGTAAACTTACTTTACCGACAGAAACCGCTAGTGCATTTGTAAAAATATATGGTTCTTCTCATATTTTTTTACCTTAAAGTGTTTTGTAACTTTACCATAAATATATTATTCCTATATAAAAAAAAACATAACATAACATACATTCACGCCTTTTTTTCCCGAAGGGGTAGGCAGAGGTGTATCCAGGACTCAGTTCCATAGTAGATACACCCACATTTCGCCAGTATGTTATTGGTCCCATGTAATAGGGGGCGAGCCTATTGCCATCTACCGGGCACAGTTCCAGACTCCAGGAAGATATTGAGATAATTCCTAATGGAAAAATCCAATATTTAACACTGCCTGACCTGGGGATCGAACCCGGGACCTCTTGATTGGCAGTCGAGCATGCGCCTTATTCCTATATTTTTTTTTTATCTAGGTATATGCCTTATCTACATGGTTAAGACACTATCTCTTTGCAACACAGTTTTGTTAACTAATAGCAAAACTGGTGGCTGCCACCAAATATTGTAATAGTACTTGAAGTAATAAAGAATTTTGAATTCTAAAAATCCTCTTATAAAGGATTTCAATACTGAACCACTCAGGCCTCGTTCCCAAAACCAGCAAAAAGAAGCCAAACAAAAATTAACCATCAAACTAGTGATATCAATTTGGCGCAGCGCCAGATCTAGTGCTGCATTCGAGTACGTACTGCATAATCAACATATCGAGCGTTTATACATACGTGGGTTAGGAAATTTTGACAGAGAATTAACAACAAATTAACTAACTAGAAGCCTTTAAACAAGTAATTATATGGAAAAAGAAATAGCGATTGAGGTTTGAGTATATAATTCCATCGACTGTATCGAAAGTAGAAAAATATGCTATATTCGACAGTTTTTACCGTTTTTATCACATCTTACACAACTATACATTTTGAAACTTTTCAGACAGATTATTTCAATATACCTATACTATTCAAACTCAAATAAAATTTTATTTTAACTCTTGAAAAGACATTTTTAAACCTCAATTACAGAATATCAATAACTAGTACCTATCCAAATTCCTACCTAACAAGAAGAACGCACAAGAACCTTGTAGGGCTTAAATTTTTTAACTGCGAGTTTTACAATATTTGGTTTACAAATGTATATGTTTGTAAGGTGCCGAGTGGTGGCTATGCAGAAGGCATTTTTAGACATCTTTGTCATCTATTTAATAGTTTACTTTATAATAATAATCCTTTCCCAATAAAGTTGATTTTATACAAGTTAAATTTACCCTCTAAAAACCCAGTTATCTCTTTTGGGATTTTATCATAGAAACGAACAGAGTTCTCTAAGAAAACCTTTTAATTAGTTTTTAATAATCTAAACCAAAAATAAAAATAAATAAGTTGTATCTTGCTGTAATTTATCTCTATTCCTAGTATTAAAATTGTGCACATTATTAACACAATTTAAAAAAAATCGACAAAATCTACTAATTTTAATTTTTCGAATTACAAGCACATTGTAATGTCTGTCTGTCCTTAATCTTAATACTTCAATTTAATTTCTGCCAGAGCAAAACTCGTCACCGCTCCATCCGTGCAGCCACCAACCGCAAAGAGCGCATCTGGGAGAATGGTGTGATACCATATGAGATCGACGGCAACTTCAGCGGCGCCCACAAGTCCTTGTTCAAGCAAGCCATGAGACATTGGGAGAACTTCACGTGTGTCAAGTTTGTGGAACGGGACCCTGATCTGCATAAGGATTTCATTATGTTCACGGAGCGGCCTTGTGGGTAAGTAATATTATTATGATTATTTTCTCACGATCGTATTGAAAAATAGAGTGACGGCGCTAAAAGCAATTATTACTCGGTTTCAATTTACTCTCTTGCTTTAGCAAGCTCGGGAGTAAAACTACCTCGTGTACGGTCTCATCAGCCCTTTGTGTAACAATCTTCTGTTGTTAACATTATAGCATGGTCCTTTCAAATACCGGGACGTAGATATTTTGGAGACATAGACGGATTCTCTAGAATCTAGACACTGACACAATAGGTTAAACTAATTAAAGGTTCGTAACAGACTTTTTTTAATGAAAGCATTCTTTGACGATCATATCAAATAAAATAAATGTCACTTAAATACTAATATTTGGGTGTTTCGTTTTTCATAAAAAATAGTATTTTATACAATGTTATTTCGTAATGGAATGTTAATAATCTTTTCTTTCCCCCCACCGGGAACAAGGCGTGACTGTATTTATGTATATGTGTGTAATCTTTTCTTTCACCACAATTGCAAAATTCCATTTTGTATTAAACATTAAAATCGTATCGTATTATAAATTAAATCTATTTGGAAAAATAAATGAAACGTCACCTTTAATAATAAACGTTTCTCCTACTAAGCTATCTGATTCTTCAGCTAATGGATACTTAAGTTTGAAGTCAAACGTAAGCCTATTATAAAATAAAATAAAAAAGTTTAAGTTTCAACAGCAGATATTATATAAAATCTTCTGATAAGATTAGGAAACCCTGTCGATAATTGATTGAATTTGGCGTTACTTTTCGGAACTCCATTGTAAACTCCTAGAACAAGAATATTTAGTGCACCACCCTCCCGCCCGCAAACTGCACTGTGCATGTTGTTTTTGACACTAAAAAATCGGAACTAAAAACTAAATATTCTTGTTCTAGGAGTTTAACCCTGTCGAGTACGAGTTACTTAATGCATACAATACATACAACCCTTATCATTGTATATATAGTCAACCTATGGGTTTAAAAATCAAACTCTTCCATTATTTTTGTTGTTTACTTTATTTCGCGTTTACATTTATTCAACAGATTTAACCGCTGTAATTTTTTTAATGATCCACACAAATTAATTTCACGTTTTCCTCCTTTGAGTTTAAATAAAAATCCCTATGTACATGTAATAGCTGAGGTCCTTACAGACATAAAAACATTTTCCTTAAGCGTTCAGCTTCAAGGGCCATCTTAATGAGGTACGTAAGTCGTATGAAATCACTTAAGACCCTGATTAGTGGGAGAGGGGATCAAATAGAATTAGTGGCATTAATACTAAAGGAATGATATTGAACAAAATAATATGAGTTTGAGACAGGTTTTTTTTTATGTCATGTTAATCATCATCATCTAAGCCGTTTGAAGTCCTGCTGGACATAGGTAGGCGGGTTCAGAGGGTAAATTCAAAACCTGTATAAAATCTACTTTACTAAAGAAGGCTTATTATAAAGTCAATCAGTACATAGAGGACAAAGATGCTTGGAAACATTGCATAGCCACCACGCGGCACCGACACAAACAAACGAATGTAATCAAATAGTCCATTGAAAAGTTACATTTGGGGTTGCGTTTTTTAGAGGACGCAATTTTATTTTTTTGATGTGTAGGGGGGGTCAGTGTAAAGCTAAAACCAAGTTTGTGGGGTCGCCGCCCTTGTCCCACGGCCGCCATCTTGAAAATAGGGGTTGAAATGGTTTTTACGGTATATCTCTTAAACTATTTATTTGATAAAAAAATATTTGTTATAATTTTTTGTTGCAAATGAAATTCTCTACAACATTGGTCCAGTAACTTTTTGTCGTAGAACTAAATTATTCTCTATAATAATTTCATAATAGATAATATCTGCAGATAATATAGGTACCTTAGGTTAGAAGGGTTACAGAGTTACAGCGTAGTGGTTTGCCAAATTATAGAAACAAAATATTTTCTGATTTTTTTTATAATTTGAATGAAGTGTGTAATAATAGACTCATATGTATTAGGTACCTATTCAAGTATAGAAATATTTCCCGTCTCTTGCCCCAAAGCATAAAAAGATAATGTGACTACTGAACTCAATCTTTTGGGGTCAGACGACCGTAAGTAAGGCTGCCCCTTATAAATATGAATGTAAAGTAGGTAGAGGTCAGAGCTCATACGTTTAGCAATATGCGTTTCCTGTGTGCTCTCATCATGAGTGTTTTGAATCAGAACAATTGAATTTATGAGTGAACTAAAGAAGCTTTGCGAAATGATGTCACTCGAGTCTTAAACTAACGAGTCTCACGGTCTAGAGCAAGGTGGTATGAGGCTCCTTGCCAGAACAGGGCCCATCTGTTTGAATGTCCTTTATGCCCAAGCACCTGCACTAACACTTGTCAAATGTACCTTGATCAATGACATATGAACAAAAATATTTTTTGGTAATATTTCCTGAAATTAGGTAAGTACATAAATAGTGTCTGTGCCATGTGGTCCCCGGCTATATAATCGCCGCCGTGAGCCGTGAGACCCGGCAGAGGGACATAATTCTGAGTGTGGGCAGCAGCTCTCTTCGTTCTAAAAACCCCAGTTTTACCCGCGTGATTGGACGTTCACTACAAAAAATTATAAATATATATTAAAAAAAAAATTATAGGGACTAAATAAATAATTTATTTATTTATTTACTTCATCTTTAAAATATAGGATATAAATATATCAAATAGATTTAATGTATTCGGAGGAAACATGGAAATACAAAACATAGATTAGCAAATTTGCCATAGGATTGTGTCAAACTGCTAAGAGGTCCTCTTTTCTGAAGTTTTACGATTACTTCTAACACGTTGTTTATTTTAGTTTTTTTTTTTTCATTAGCTATCCGTAATAAAGACAATATAAAAATAATTTCCAAACAAAATCTAATATTAAATAATTAAGTTAGTCCAATAAAAACGCCTAATGCAATTAATTATGTAAAAAAGGTCCAAATGCTCTTGTTTGGAGATGTTTGATGTACACATAAAAAAAAATAAAAAAAAAATATTAAAATTACCATAAAAATAAAATAAAACTCAGTGACATGGCGTTAAATGGTACTTCATTAACACTGATAATGTTCATTTTCAATCCATTTGCTTTAAACCTGTCTATATTACGAGATAAGTGCTTACTAAAATGAGATCCCTTTTCAAAGGACATAATCCTAAGTTAACCCTTTTGCGGGGCTGACAACTTCTATTTTAGGGATTAAATGAGTATTAAAATAATGAATACCTATGCCAGTTTTGTTTGGCATTAAAAAGCATTAACAGAGTTTATATGGGACATTGGAATTTAGTGGTTACCAATAATTTTAGGAATAGAAAACATAAACTAGAGATACCCAATACCCACTCAAATTTAGTAAATGTCTGGAGCCTTAGGGCAGATTTTCAACGAATTGTAAGTTTTGTGTGGTACCGCACCCCGCGCGCTCCGACAAGATACCGCACAGCTTCGAAAATGCGGCAAATTTCAAATTGTAGTGTTCATACACGAAAATCAGTTTGCAATGTGTGCTGGTATGCTTAAAAAATTATGTGGCGCAGGCTGGAGTACGCCGACTTTGGTGTAGTATTAGTTGCCGTATTTGACAATTATAAAGGCGGTATCTAGACGGAGCACGTTTCAAAAATCTAAGGTCCAAAACATTTAGCCAAAACGAGCTCATTGGCCTGGGTGGTTAAGAAGTTAGTTTAGTTTATCCAATTGGAAAAAATCTTTCAACACTGACTGCTCACTCTTAATGTCTTTTAATATCACTTTGCAAAGATTTTCTTCATAACTATCTCTTATTTAAGTTGCATTATCAGTTTTGGTTAAAAAGTGTTATTCCCTTCAAAAGATTTACTTTTGTAGTGGTAGGCCTCTTTTGCGGCCCCCTGCAAAAGAGGCCTGGGGAAGTACCACACCTTTGCCAGTTATTCATCCGCCAAACAGTAATGTGCAAACATTACTGTGTTCCGGTCTGAAGGGCAATGTTACCAGCGATATTATTGGGCATGACGAGTTTCAACAACTAATAACTCAGGGTGACAGGCGCAGTACAGTGCCGCGCAGAATTTTGAATTTTAAAACACTGGGTGGCACTGTGTCTGATATGGGCAATCATGATGCTTACCATCAGGCACTTGATTTGCTCGTCTTGTAAATCACTATCATAAAAAAAAAGTTGGTTTATAAAAAGTTTTCTAATTGATACTTTTCTTTCAGTTGCTGTTCCTTCGTTGGTAAGCGCGGCGGTGGTGCCCAAGCTATATCCATCGGGAAGAATTGTGACAAGTTTGGTATAGTCGTCCACGAGCTCGGCCACGTGGTCGGCTTCTGGCACGAACATACAAGACCAGATAGAGACAACCATGTGCAGATCATCAGGGATAATATTATGCATGGTAAGTAGTAAGTAGATAAATAACATTAAGGTAAATGTTATAATAATGCGTGAGTCTATGTTCAGACTTGCCAAGATAAAACGACCGTACATCAATCTATCTTGGATCCTGTGTAATTTTTTATATCTGCCTATAACAGTGCAATAATCAATCAATTTTGTTGGAGATTCGCAATAAACACCCAGAAATAGCTTCCCCAAATCAGAGTAAAGCCTTCTAAAAATGTAATACCGAGAAGGTATTATTTGTGTCCACTAAAAATAGAAGACGGAACCTTTAGTTAATTGAATGTTAGCGTCGTTGCGGAGAAGTAGGTCCTATAGAGACAGCTCAACTTAAAACGACGCTTTAGGTATGCTTACGCAAAGATTATGCAGTGATACTGCATATCAGTCGTGCGCGCTCCTTTTCATTTCTTATTAGATTCAGGGCCGCTTTCACCATCCTCGAGTAAAGTGCCGAGTAAGCTAATCGTCTAGTAAAGTGGCGAGTAGTTAATCAACACCTTACTCAAATATGGTTACTCAATGTTTGCTCAAGACATGACTTGTATAAAGTCAAACTTATATTATATTTTATTATATTATATCATAAGTAAATAGCTAAATGTCCTTTTCCATCCCCAGGTTGTATGTGTGAAATTGCTTTACGCGATAAGACCGCCGGTTATTTACCGTGTCTTTTGAATTGTGCCTTTTGCAACATTGTTTCATTTTTGGTCTGCAATAAAGTGTTATTCTTTTCTCTCTTCCTGGCTATGAAACACACATGGTACTCGTAGTGGGTCAGCCTTCCTTACTCTTCTTCCTTTTTCCTTAATTCTTTTTTTTTAAGCTGATATCGTTTTCGGAGACCTCGCACTCTTTGATGTCCTTTTGTATTACGAGTACATATTTCCACCGTATTTTGGCAGGTATATGTTTGAAGTCAAACGATACTTTTGTTTAAATACAAAATTTCGTTAAAAATTCTTTAGGTGGAAATCTCTATACGAAGTACGAAGGCTAATGTAGTCTGCGAATATGTAGGGTCTGTAGAGGTTTTGATGTATCTACACTGACAATATATCGTACTTGACCCGAATACTGTGAGATATACTGCGTACCGTACGCAATCGGTTCACATTTCTTATAGCCGTATGTTACACCGAAGCGTAACAATCGTCTAAGTTTCAAGTGTCTTGAGCCAATTTTCCACATTTTAAAATTGATTCGTTATCTGCTTACCCGCCAAGTCGAGCACGGCTATAGCATACTTTTTTCGAAGCAATCCGCGGCATTTTTAACAATCCCCTGTAACTTCGTTGTGGATTAAGCTAGAAGATGATTTTTTGTGACTTAGATCACTACTCATTTATACGTGACAAGTTGTAAGTCGTACCTCATAGGTACTATTAAAATTATTGCAAATAATGTTCGTGTAACTAACCTTTAATTGTTATGCATGCTAAGTTAAAAGTTAAATTATAATTAATGTAAATATTTTATATCAAAGTTGGCATAATATTTAAGTTGTGATCTCGATTCTTCTTGTCGAAGTTTTGCAGGCGTGACGAGACTTGCATTTTTTGAAGATATGTTTTGATGGCATTTATTATTATTATCTTTATCATATACCCTAAACACATATAAGGCAATAAAAGGCATGAAATGCCTTAACTTCTTCGCAGATCTCAGACATTACAATTTCTGCTAATTTTTTTGCGAAGCTCGTGATTCGGAATGACATCCCTCTTGATACAATCTTATTCATGTAGAAGGCTGCCCACGGTGATTTACTTACACTACGGTCTGGTCTACTTTCCCCCGCATTTTATTTAAATTATTTCATCGGAATATTACTTATTTACTTAGTTCTATTTTCGATTTTTTCCTAAGCCCTCTCCTTACTCTTTCAAAGTTTTTTAACGGTATTCGAAAAGTGTCGTTACGCGGTCATTCGTCGCGTATGTATTTTTTTTTTGTAAATGCCATCTCATTCCCGTTCGGTGTGAGAGTCGCCCCGTGGCCCAAAGACGCACGTGCTCCATTCAATCGTCAAATTACTCACACATCTACTACACTACGTCGGAAGAAAACACTTCCTGTATATCATCCGAGATTATATGACGGAGGGATATTTTATATTGGAGTTAATAGGTCAGTGATCCAGTTTAACGTTGGTCAAAATATTATTATGTTGTGATATTTTTTAAATGAATTACATACTTGGTTTGCATATAAACAGCAACTAATAATAAATATCTTCAAAGCAACTGTATATTCTTTTTTTTATGTAATCTGGCCATTATTTGCGCAAAAATATATTTTGGTTTATTAAAACCGTATGGTTTTTTTCATATTAACAAGAAACATAAAAATAATATTTCTAGATTATTTTGTACAAATGTACAAAAACCATACAGTTTTCATCAACCAAATATATTTTTGGGCAAATAATGGCCAGATTAAGAGCCAACCATAAACAATTGACTGGATTTTTTTTTTCTATATCTCCATATTTGGGAAAATTCATTTTGTATATACGAGAAACCCCCTTCAGCGCTGTATACGACCTGAATGCACTTTATTGCGTCGGAGTTAGAGTCGCTATATAATGAAATGATTTTGAGGAGTGTCCCTTCTGTAACATTATTAGTCTTTAGTTCTGTGATATTACGGTGGTATTACGAACATGCAATTGCGTACAACAGCAGTAAATTTTGCTGTCAAACGTTATTTTTTGTATGCCGTTTGACAGCAGACATTAAGCAATTTAAACGCTTTCCACACTTCTGTTGCGTCCGTAATAAGGGGGCGGTTAAAGTATGAAACCTAATAAATTGCATTCACAGTCATAAAGCCAACGAAGTCCATTAATTTAACTGCCGCGTTTCGCCGCTCAAACGGTTGTCCTCATTCACTGTACAAAATGGCATAATCGCGTTATCAACGCACTAATGTTGGCTATTACCTTGTTATGTATTTTCTGCCATTTAGTTTCTTAGAATGGAATATAATGAAGTAAATTATTATGTGCCTATAAATTTATTTTTTTAGGATTAGAATTAAAGATTTTGTTGCCAGCATAGAAAAAACAAAAACAAATTCAAAAATATCACAAAAATTAATTAATATTAGATTACTACTAGCAATTGGGATATGCTCAGCTTTGTGCTGCACAAGGTGACACTGTGCAGTGCTGTTTTTCAGTATATAGGATTAAAGATCTTTATTATCATCAGAGACATATATTGTCACTTATGTGATAACAATAGTTTAACTTAAAGTAGGTAAGCATTTAAACACGTCGTTAACATTATAATATGTAAATAGGTAAATAACAAATTGATAAAATATAATATTAAACAAAAAATAAGAAATTCACAAGTTTAAAACTATTTTAGGTTTAAAAAATCTAAACATAATTAAAGTTAAATTCACAGATTGTGAGGCATGTAGTGTGCCTAATTCATAATATGAAAAAATTAAAATCTAACCCAAAAGCTAATGATTTTGTCTCATACAGCTTTACTAAAATATTTCGGTTTTAAATGTTAATGAGTGCGAGTAAAAGATTTCTTTATGTTTTTCAAAGGGTTATATATATTTTTTATGATAGTGACTGACAAGACGAGCAAATCAGGTGCCTGATGGTAAGCATCATGATTGCCCATATCAGGACACAGTGCCACCCAGTGTTTTAAAAATTCGAAATTTTGCGTGGCACTGCACTGCGCCTGTCACCCTGAGATATTAGTTGTTGAAACTCATCATGCCCAGTAATTTCGCTGGGAACATTGCACTTCAGACCGGAACACAGTAATGTTTGCACATTACTGCTTGGCGGATGAATAACTGGCAAAGGTGTGGTACTTCCCCAGGCGACCCCCTGCAAAAGAGGCCTACCACTACAAAATATATGTTGTCCTATTATATAAATAAAATTATGTTATTATATGGGTTATTAGTATTTTAACGTTTATTGGCACATAATTTCTAAAAAACGTGGACAATATCAGGGACAAACTGACAGTTTTAATATTTTGGATAAAAAAGAAAAAATTTTCATATCAAAATTCATCAGCATATTATTACCATTCAGATTTAAAATTATCTCTAAAATATAAAGTAAACCAATGATTTTTTCACCACCAGCCTCATTGTCTCTTATGAACTGAAGTAGGTTAAAAGGTTACGTCACTTGCGTGTTATAATCCCTTTAATGTGTCCTAATTAGAACGAAGCTGTTTTGTTCGTAATTCCCGACATCTTTGGGACAAATAATATACCTACCCTTATTTATTAAACTTCTAAGACATCGTTTGAAAGAACTTTGTTACAGAGTTTTAATTCGGAGATCAGAAAGAACACAATAAGACAAGGGTTGGTACAAACTTTTATAATGAAGACCTTAAAGGGAAATGATATTTGGATCGGATGACTTTCATACAAAATGTAAAAGGTAGCGTACCTGCAAATATAAAATAAAGCCTAATATTAATTAAATTGTTAAGGCATACGTATTTATGCAAAGTGTAGGGTTCCATACCTAGATACCTGAACAAACATAACATAACATACACTTACGCCTTTTTCCCGAAGAGGTAGGCAGAGGTGTACCCAGGACTCCCATAGTAGATACACCCACATTTCTCCAGTATGTTATTGGTCCCATGTAATAGGGGGCGAGCCTATTGCCATCTACCGGGCACAGTTCCAGACTCCAGGCAGTTATTGAGATAATTCCTAATAGAAAATCCAATATTTAACACTATGCCTGACCTGGGAATCGAACCCGGGACCTCTTGATTGGCAGTCGAGCATGCGCTCACTACGCCACCGCTTCCAATGTGACACGTTGGAATGAAAAAATATTTTTTCACAACATATAAAGATATTAGTCATAATAACAATGCGTGTGCCGTGAATCGTGAAACGGTACCAAATACCCATCTCAGCATAAGTTGACACATACCCATCATGCACATTGGGTTTTTTTTTCCATCGAGTCAAAATAAAAAATACGGTCGATGAAAAAAAACATTACATTCATAAAAAGATACATTTAAAACGTAATTTGATTTGTTGAAGAGTTGAAGCGATTATGTCAGAGGAACCAGAAAATTATCCCGTTTAATTACGTTGCTAAGGAAAGAGGATCTATATTATTCGCAGACTCGCATTTCCAGACTTTACTTACGTGTACACCTACTCGTATAATTTTGAAAACGTATTTGTTTAAGCAAAATAAATAGGAGTGAAGTTAAATTCGCGCGATCCTGGTGTAATAAAAAAAAAGCTTAATTAGGAACGATGAAAGACACGGTATTTGGTAAAGGTACTGAGTTTGTGAGGTAGTACCTATTATGATGAAATGAAATTTTCATTCAATCCAAAAAGTGCTAGGCGTATAGAATCAATGGCAGCTAAATCCAAGCCGGCAAATTAGATGTTTATTTCGTTGTATTTTTGACACTTATGACATTTAAAACCTCCTACAAAAGACTTACTGTACCTATTTATTGTACTTATTGAATACTTACTGAATATAAATCTATGACCAAAGCACTCAGACAACTTTAGTGGTGGCTTAAATAGATATTGAATAAATTAAAATTCACTTAGCTATTTCTGTTACCAACTCCTTTTTTACTATTGGATTTAGCCGGCTTTGATTGTAAGTGAAACGGATATAGCTGTATTTGTTTCTAACCAATTAATTGGTTGGTTGCAAGTTTTGCTGTGTTTGATTTCTCACTGGAGAATAGATGACTTTAATTCTAAGCTGAGTTTTGAACGTAATTTGTGAAGGATATTTTTGATACTGAATGATGGGTGAAACTGTTTACTAGTTGAGTGACCAAGTGATCTTCATAGGTAAATGAAGTTATCTTCATTTACCTAGTTCATGAAGGCTTTACTAAATAAATATGAATAAATAATAATAATAATAACATGGGACAACTTCCACACACGGTCATCTAGTCCCAAACTAGGCTAGAAGCCTATACTATGGTAACCAGATGACTGATATACATACTTATTATAAGCTTATAACACCCAGACACAGATCAAACAGACATGTTCATGCACACAAATGTTTGGCCTGGCCGGGGATCGAACCCAGGGCCTGCGGCACAGAAAGCAGAGTTACCATCAGAGCCAACGAGGCTGTCAGTCAATATTATAAATATTACATAAGATGAATTTGTTACCTCTTTACGCAAAATCTGCTTAATGGATCGGCGTGAAAAGTATTTTAGTTGGGCTATAAGAAGCCAAGCTTGGTAATATTATAAAAACCATTGTTCCAGGCCAAGAATACAACTTCAACAAGCTCACAGACGAAGAGGTCAACTCCCTAGGACAGACTTATGACTATGACTCTATAATGCACTATGCAAGGAACACGTTCAGTAAAGGAACCTACCTGGACACCATACTACCCTTGGAAATCCTTGGAAAGAAGCGGCCGGAGATTGGGCAAAGGGTGCGACTCAGCGCAAGTGATATTGCCCAAACTAATCTGCTTTACAAATGTGCAAGTAAGTTAAAACATAACCCCTCTCCTCGGACTAATTTTAGTCAACGTTTATTCATATGAGGGTATATATGTTTGTAGAATTAAGCACTTTTCTCACTATGTTATAAAGGCCGTGATTGGAAAAATAATCTTTTAATAGAAATGTATGAGACCTTGCCCACTAGACCGATTCATGACTCGTGACCGTCACGTGCCGTGCGCAGCATGTTAGCTCTCCGTCAACAATTTCTATGATGGTGTTGATACGATATTGTGTGTGAGGTACATAGTTCCGTATCCGTCGGCCTACATGGATATGGTTTTATTAGTGAAGAATCAATTCTCGGGAATGTATAGGTGTCCTAGAGCTTGATCAGCTTGGAAAGGATGCGTGTGCGTGGCTCTTTTGACCCTCTGATTAGCGGCTCGAAGGAAAATCGTGGGGTTTTATTCCTGCGGCCTTGCAGAGGACTGTGCTGTTTATAGAAGAGGGGTGTATGGGGACTCCACGCCAATGATATTGGCGATTAGTCCCATATTATAGGTACGCGTAAAGAATTTCCGCGGCAGAAAATTAAGTTGTTGAGGGTGGTTGGGGAAGAACAAGTGAATTTCTAATCTTGCGTGAAAATAGGATTCTTGGAAACTTTGAGGGTTCTCGAGGTCTCTTAGTCTCCTATGGAATGGAATATTATGTAGCTGAAGCAGGCTTCCGAATCAGTGAACTGACATTCTGGTCGGAGTCATAGGTTCGCATTGGGTACAAAACAGGATGATTGACTGACGCATGATCAATGTTAATACAGATGATAGTAGTTATTATCTCTGTGAATGTTCATACTTAGTTTCTTTTTTCTTTTCTCCTAGAATGTGGTCGCACTCTCCTGGGTAACTCCGGCTGGTTCAACTCACCCGGGTGGGGCTCGGAGGTGCAACCAGTGACGCCGGAGCGCTGCGAGTGGAGGATCGTCGCCACGCACGGAGAACGGGTCGTGCTTAATATTACTGGTAGGATCCTCTTGCTTATATCTAGTAGTAGGTAGAGATCGAGAAAGATTGACGCGGCTCTCGCTCTACTCTGTACTACGAAATGCAATAAACCGGTAGAAAAGAAATCGATACATTCAAGTACCGGAAGCGATACTATCGTAATTTTGGTGCGATTATAATACCCTGCATTAACGTGGATTTTTTTTCTCTGCAGTAGAAACCTACCGCGACGAGTTACAAAAGAGTGTAGTTATACTGAGAGTGCATCTACCAGTCAAATTAAACAACAACCAAAATAGAGAATATATCCCAAACACATTTCCTGTTAAGTTGATCTAATTTGTATGGAAAGTATTTTTTTTACTTTCCTTACAAATTAGATTTTTTTAAATTAAAATTAACAAATTAAATTTGTGTATATCTCACCTATCTCCTTCTGATATAGGTGTAAGATAGGATTTAGGATAGTAGGTGGATAGGATATCGAAAATTCAGACAGCATCAGCAAAAACAGTCGTGAGTGGGTGAGTCATATCCTAGTTAATTTGAACATATTATATATTATATAATTTCAATTCGCAGCGGGATTGAAATTTTGCGATCTTGTAGAATTTTTGCCATATTTAGGTTTTATAAGTGTTTTCTGTTACACATAGTTTTTTTAAGGAGAAATAAGAAAATAGGTAGGTACATGTCTCTTGTAGGAGGATTTCTTTTTTCGGTTCTTGTAGAACCGTATTATTTTTCGTCAGAATCGTCTAAACAATAATGTAAAACCTTCGTCACGAAAAAACACAATCAACTTACATTAAACAAAGACTTCATCTAGAAAGTAGATTCGTAAACAGTCGAAAATCCGTAGAAGCAGTGACAAGATTTATCGCCAAATGACCGTCGCCTGAGTTTCTAGTCTCGGCGTTTAAAGCTGCAATAAATTCATTAATTCACTGGAGACCATTTGTATTCGTCGGGAGATTTGCATTGATACCTGGGAGAATCCACACCAATAAAATAATATGGGATAATTTGAAATAAATTGTTAATGCATAATGCTAACTAGGGTTCCATATTAGATAGACATAGATAGTACAAAACGTTACCACGTTTTAAAATCATACAGCATCAAATAAAACAGTTGCAAACATGTTAAATTTTACTGTATTCGGATTTATTCCCTTACTTGTAATCACTATATATTATAAAATCCTAAATGACTCACTGACTGACATGCAACGCAGAGCCCAAACCACTGATCCTAGAGACTTGAAACTTCGAATGTAAGTTGTTTTAGTTGTCTGGACGTGTGCTAAGAAAGGATTTTTGAAAATTCACGTTCTAAGGGATCCAAAAAGAGCGTCAAGGTTTTGGTATAAAACTCCCATATTTCATTATTGCGAGCGGGCAAAGCCGCTTTTCTTACACTAGTATAAGATATTATAATTGCTTCTTTCCAAATTTCATAATACTGGGCCAACGGTAAGTATCCTAAAGGTTTATCTTTTTAGCCCGTTGCGCAAAGTGTGAAAGTGTGCGGTAATATGACCGTATCTTTTGATTGCGTTGACAGCAGCAAGAGACCGTAGACTTGAGTTGTTGATATGAGTTTCAACTTGATACCACAAAACAAGTCAAGACCCTTTTTTTCGCGTTTCTGAGAAAACAGGCGGACAGACACACAGACGGACAACGAAGTGATCCTATAACCACTTTAACAGGATACAGGACCTCTTAGCAGTTTGACACAATCCTATGGAAAATAAAAATCGATATTTTGTATTCCCCTGTTTCCTCCGAATACAGTAAACCTATTTGATATATTTATATCCTGACTAGTGGTCCGCCCCGGCTTCGCACGGGTAGCAGAAGTAGGTATAGTGAACGTTTTAACAGAAGTAAATACGTGATACATTGTATTTTTATAGATATAACCCTAATGATAATAACCCCGCAGCGCACGCAAATCAATGACTATTTCTGTTACAGTGACCAAACCTTAACAGATGTACAAATTTACCGCGCACTTATATTTTGTAGATATAATATAAGTACCTACTACTACAAACCCCTAGTACATTATTTCTACTACCAATAGTTTTCATGCCGCATATAAATAATGACTTCTTCAATTATTGCGACTAAACCAAAATATAGGTACGGATATAATGTCTGTGGACAATTTTGTAGGTATTGATATACATTCACGCCTTTTTTCCAAAGGGGTAGGCAGAGGTGTACCAAGGACTCAGTCCCACAGTAGATACACCCATGGCGAGCCTATTGCCATCTACCGGGCACAGTTCCAGACTCCAGGCAGTTATTGAGATAATTCCTAATGGAAAAATCCAATATTTAGCACTGCCTGACCTGGGGATCGAACCCGGGACCTCTTGATTGGTAGTCGAGCATGCGCTCACTACGCCACCGCTTCCAACAAAACGCTTCCAATCCCGAAAAACAATCTGCCTACAGAGCACGCCTCTACGCCACCGAGGCAGTATTGATAAGTACTACAAACCCCTAGTACATCACTTTATTCTACCACCAATACTTTTTACAGCGCATGCATATAATGACTGTTTCGATTATTGTCACTAAACCAAAATAGATGGATATAAATGATCGTGGACTATTTTGTAGATATTGATAAGTACTAAAAACCTCTCGTACAATATTTTATTCTACCATAAATAGATTTCACAGCGCACGCAAATTAATGAATATATTAGGTAATTATGTGAGACCTTGGTTCACAATATATTGCAGTTTTCTTACGGATCCCTATTTTTTTTCAAAATCTCATATAGCCTATGTCACTTACACTGAATTAAGCTTTCCATAAGTGAAATAATTCTTTTAAATCGGTCCAGTAATTTTAGAGCCTATTCATTACAAACAATTCAAAAAAACAAAGGCCGGCAGCACTAAGTCGCTAAGTGTATATTATATTAATACTCTGGAAACGAATACGGCATACGGATTAAGGAAACACTGCGTTGCAACCCAATATAAAGGGGCTATGATAAAGAGAAGCGAAATCAAAACCGCGTTTAAATTATTTGCAGAACGTTATCTATTATGCGTATTATGCATGTTGGAAATAAATTACTTAAAATGTTGCATTAGGGTACCTATTTACGTCTTGCAAGAAAATATTGTCAGCGCATTCTAATTTTTCCTGTAGCGCCATCTAGAGAGCATTTTTGGAACTAAAATATTCATAACAAACTTTTAAACTTTATTTTTCCACATAAGGGCTAAAATTTTTGAAAACGCTGAAACACGTGATTAATTATTTTCATTTTAGAATGTTTCTACAAAATTTGAAATAAATCGGCTGAAAAATGAAGTCTACTCTATACAAACTTGCAACCCCTATTTAATACACTTAGGGGTAAAATTTTTAAAAAATCCTTTCTTATTACTTGTCTAGACTGTAAAAATAATCTATTGTCCAAATTTCATCATAATCGGTCCAGTAGTTTTGGCTCTGGGTTGATGAGTCAGTCAGTCAGTGAATCACTTTCTCTCTTTATATAATAGTATACTTAGATAGATATTTTAAAGTTGAAGTAAAGTATGTCCCTATCATTTTATTTTTATTTATAAACTAAATTTTTTTGTAGTGAACGTCCAATGACGCGAGTAAAACTGCGATTTTTGGAAGTTCATTCTTATAAAAAACCAAGAATTTTTAAGAAAAATTAAAATGACAGGAACATAGGTAACTTCATTATAAAAATATCAGGATATAAATTTATAGAATGAGTTAATTATATTCGGAGGAAGCACGGGATTACAAAACACCGATTTGGTTTTTTTAAATTTTTCATAGGATTGTGTCAAATTCCTAAAAGGCCATGTACGCTCTTAAGTTGTATTTTAGGTACGTTCCATAACTACCTAAGTTCTTAAAGATAATAATAATAACTTGTACCGAACACGAACAAAAGTAACTCATAAATCTAAAATTGCATCGTTTCACGGGACAAAGCGTGATATCAACCATTTCTTGTTCATTGACTTGGAAGTCAAGTTATCAGATATCATGGCTTAAGTGCTGCCAATCTCTCATTAAATTTTATCGTCAATGGTACAGCTTTATAACCAAATAGAGTAATCCCGTGACTTTGTTCTCGTAGAAATTTTAAGAACTTTTTTATTATCCTTCCTACTATATTCCTATAATCTAATTCCTACTAATATTGGTTGGCGCAGACGGTAGTAACTCTGCTTTCTGTTCCGCAGGCCCCGGGTTCGATCCCCGGCCAGGTCAAACATTTGTGTGCATGAACATGTCTGTTTGATCTGTGTGTGGGTGATATAAGTATGTATATCAGTCATCTGGTTACCATAGTACAGGCTTCTAGCCTAGTTTGGGACCAGGTGACCCTGTGTGGAAGTTGTCCCATATTATTATTATTATTATAAATGCGAATGTTTCTGAGGATGGATGGTTGTTTGTTTCTCTTTCACGCCAAAACTACTGTATACCGATTGGGCTGAAATTCAGTATGTACTCGTATATTTAAGTTTAGACCCTGAATTACCCTGAATTACTTTTTATCTCGATATTCCCACGGGAACGAAGACTACGCGGGTGGAACCGGGGCGCACAGCTGGTATAACATAATGCTTCAAAATCATCAACCAATTTCATCAATTTCATTTTCGTTATATTGATACCTCAATATAAGTGAATGTTTTAACCAGTTTGGACGTTTTTCGATGGTCTAAACTATCTGCATACCTAACTTCAGCCCAATCGGTTCAGTAGTTTTGACGTCTATGAGTAACAAACATCCATCCATCTATCAATCCAAACTAAAGTCAGATTAGCAGGAAATAGGATACGTCGAAGTGAAATCTCATGTTTTTTTTATATTAGTGAGTGACAAGACGAGCAGCAATCAGGTGCTTGATGGTAAGCATCATGATTGCCCATATCAGACACAGTGCCACCCAGTGTTTTAAAATTCGAAATTCTGCGCGGCACTGCATTGCGCCTGTCTCTGAGATATTAGTTGTTGAAAAATAATTATAGCTTCCCTATGATAATCTAAAGCTTACCCTATGACAAATGATACACCAGTATCAGTCACCTATGGGCCACAGTGTCCTCAGAGACTTAGCAAGGACCCTCCGTCGACGAGTTTACAGGATTATCAAGGATTAGACCCGATCCTTCCGACCAAGTATTAACTTGATGATTTGACAATTATGTCTTAGGAACATAGGGATAAGATATAGGGATCCTTTTCAACCACCTGGAAGCATTCGCCTGTTATATAATACGTACCTAGCTATCCAAGATTCTATAATGATATGATAATAATAATATGGGACAACTTCCACACACGGTCATCTGGTCCCAAACTAGGATAGAAGTTTGTACTATGGTAACCAGATGACTGATATACATGCTTATATAGGCTTACAACACCCAAACACAGCTCAAACAGACATGTTCATACACACAAAGTTTGACCTGGCCGGGGATCGAACCCGGGGCCTGCGGCACAGAAAGCAGAATTACTACCATCTGAGCCAAGGAAGCTGTCAAATGATTATTAGCTGTTAAATGATTATGTGTAATGAAAAAATGAAGAATCATCCTTTTAAAAGCTTTTAATATGCTATAAAAACGCATGCATAAACATAGTAATGTTTAGATATTTAATATCATAATAATAAAGAGCATTTGCTCAGGTACTTACGCCATTTTTAAGCACTCTATGAATATGTAATGAAAGTTAATGTCGCTGAAAAATGTGCTTATACTTCGATAAAATTAAATTATATTGCTCTCTTTGTGTATAAAATACCTCGTTGAACATATAAATTTAAAACCGAAGGCCTTGATTTCACTTGATGTAAGTACTCGTACCAGTACTATGCCACATAGGCACAGGTTATTTTTACAATTTTTCCTAGGTTACAGTAGCGGTCGACGACGAGCGGCGTACTTTTCATGAACAAGTTGACGTTGTTCTTAGAAAAGGCCAAGTCAAAAGTACCTACAACCGACGAGTAGGATCGTAGCAAGTGCAGGGAAATAGTCTCTGCCTACCCCACCGGGAACAAGGCGTGACTATGTATGTATGTATGTAGCTAGGTTTTTTCTTTAAGTAAAAGGTTAGATAAGACCTTTGGAAAAAACCTACTACCCTCTCGCTCACACGTACCCACATTTTTGAAGATATAAAAATTAAAAAATACTACATGTAATTACGTATAAATAAAGACAACTAGCAACTCTAGAACATAACAATACAAACTTTCAGTAAAAAATCTAATTTAATCCAAACAAGTTCTCAGTGCCTTTTTATTTTTCTGAAATTTTTTTCTTTGTGCAGGTTTTTATATACATGAAAACTCGTTTGGATTAAATTGTATTTTTTACTGAATCTTTGTATTGTTATTTTCTAGTTCCTAGTTGTCTTTATTTTACGGATTTACATGACATATAGTATTTTAAAATCTTCAAAAATGTGGGTACGTGTGAGCGAGAGAACGAATTAGTTTTACACCGCGCGATAATAATTCCATTGGTCTCTTATTTACACCATTAAAATCCGCGGTTTTTTCCAGCAGCCATTACCGACTGCCGGCGACTGCATAATTAATGGTTTTCCGATACTATATCGATAAAATTAACGGAATAATTTAAAATGTAGATTTAATGTAGGCACACTTCATTATCAAGCATTGTATTAAATTAAATCGTTCATAAAATGCAAATATTAATATTATATTTAATCAACCATTTCATTGTGTAACGATTTTATTAAATGTTTGCATTGGATATGTAAAGGTTTTCAGTATTTTCCTGTTGATAAAAATGTAGAGACTATATTTATAAACAATTCCAGGGTCTAAGCTATCTACATATTATCAAATTTCAGCTCAATCGGTTCATTAGTTTTAGCGTGAAAACGGAACAAATATACAAACAAAAAGAGTGCTAGATGGCGCTGGGATCGAGTTAAAACAGCTAGTGTTTGTTTACCTGTTACAAAGGTAACTTTTTTATATCGTACTGAGATTTAAGATTTATAATATAAGTAGGATTTTGTTTCACAATAGACATCAAAGTAATACCCCACTGGACATTGAACAACATCGCTTGAGAATCCTTCACAAGAACGGTTAGCCCAAAATACTTTCTTGTAAGACACTCTTCTAAAAGAGCATTGTCAGTACAAAGACAAGTGTTTGCGGAGGACCGAGCAATTTTGCCGCAGGAGTACCGCAAGTGCTTCTTGAGACGAGCACCTACTCCTTTTTTAATGCACGCTAATTTTTCCTTTCGGAAAAGTATTTATAGATTCCTAAGGGTGGGATTAGCTTGGAGATTTTGTAGTATCGGAACCACAGATATAGATCATCGGAACTTTAATGAGTAAAAGCCTCTATTGATGTACCTTAATAAAGTAGATATTATGTGCTGTTGTAAGAGGTTTGTGCATTCTGGCAACATCATTCGGCGACAAACACAACATCCCGCCTTTTTCTCGAAGGGTTAAGCAGAGGTGTACCTCTTGTCTATGCCTAGGTACACCCAGGACTCAGTCCCATAGTAGGTACATACATCCACACTTCGTTATAGGGAACGAGCCTATTGTCATCTACCTCGCATAGTTTAGACTCCAGGCCGTCATTGTGAAAATTCCCAATGGATAAAAACCGAACTTTTTACCTGACCTGGAGATCGAACCCGGGACCTAATGATCGGCAGTAGCGCTCAGTCACTTTCGAACCACTATGCCACTAAGGCAGTCTGAAGACATGTTATTTTTTTTCTTTGTTATCAATCTCCTTCTTATCGAGTTGGTATGTAGGTAATTAACCGTAGAAGTTCAGATCGCCCAAAGGATTTATTCCACTTTCACCCTGGTGAACAAAGTGGAATAAACCGCCCAAAGGCCTCTAACATGTTCTCATAACTATCGTCTACGACGGGACCAATATCTTTACGTGCCTTCCGGAACACGATAATGTTCAGATGTTACAATGTTAGAAAATTTGAACATGGGCTCCGAATTCGAAGCCGGACACATTTCCACTTGGTTACGGTAAACTTGCATAAAAACTGAAAAATAACCGCCGGATGAGTAATCTTATCTATCTAGCAATAGCCCGGTTACCATCATTCTAGAAATCACACCTATCGACAAATCAAATGGTTTCCATCCATTTATTTACAATAGTCCTTGCACCTAGCGGGGGCTGTCTTAGAGCTCATATTCTGTAGATGGTTTCAGAGATGGAACTCGATAGGTGTTATTATTATTCTACTAATCTTATAATTGTGAAAAATTGTGAGGATGGATGGATGTTTGTTACTATTTTACACCAAAACTTGTTCGGAAGTTTTGGTGTTTCTGACCTCTTTCCATTTCATTATCTTTAGATTAATGCATGTCTTTAAATATTTTGTTTTTTTTTTCTTTTTATTTGATGTAGTAGATCCAGTTTATACTATATGTATTATCTATGGAGTAGATTGAAAAAAAAAAGGAAAATAACAGTTTTTTCTTAAGTATCTTCTGATAAATTAAAATATATCAAAACGTTTTCTTGAATATATTTTATATTATAGTATGATTGAGAAACACAACTTATGATTTTTGGAAATTCAATGCCTATGTTACGAGCGAGAGGGAAGTTTGGCTCCTATAGGCGCATAAGGAAATTTACGGCGCCTTAAGCGTGCGTTCGTGATACGGTCTTCGGCGATGATAGAAAACGTCGTGAGCAAGGGCTTACATAATAGGTATTTAAGAACCCTGGACCCTCTGAACCTCTGAAAGTGGCCAGTGACGATGAAAACAGATTACCAATAGCAATTTACTAATGAACTCACACGGTGATTGATCGCCTCGTCTGACGTGGCCCTAAATGGATACTGACGTCGGTCCGATCCACTTGCTTACCTATCACCAAATAACATTTAGCCAAAATGTATGCGAGGCGATACAAAGAGGTGTATTTATACTTATTCGAAAGTACTCGCTTCTAGTCTCGAAATATCTTTCAAAATGTATACATGAAAATCGCTTGAAATTATTGTGACGCTATCACGCCTGTACAAGACTTAATAGTATGGGTCCAAAAAAAAAAAAAAATGGGTTGTAGGCAGGGTTTAGAAGTATTTGAATTACTTGTAATTAAAATACGAAATTGATATACAAATACGTATTTGGTATTTGTATTTCAATTACTTCCTTAAAATGTAATTTGTAATTCGTATTTCAAATACTTTAGGCTTCAAAATACATTTAACCTTCATTTAGCAATCTTGAGTGTGAGTGCGAGGCGAGAGTTTAATGATGGTCAAGCAGCTATTAGAGTTGGCAACACTGCACCTGTTAAGTATGCTGTACGCTATGACTGTACGTCTTATTTTGTAATTTGTATTTCGTATTTCAATTAAAAATAGCTAGTATTTTGTATTTTATATTTCAAATACCTTATTTAAAGATATTTTGTATATCTTATTATAATTACTTGCGATACAGTATCTTATAATTTGTTTTTCAATTAAAGCAAAGCATGTATTTTGCCCAGTCCTGGTTGTAGGTAACAAAGGTCATTGACCTACGTCTGATTGTGGATTTTTAATATAATATTTTGGGTTGTTTCATTACACATATTGCAATATTATGTTGAGCATTATAAAGTTAGATTATATTATGTTACTTAATTTTTTACTCGGGATCGGCCATCAGTTCTATGTGTTACGTGCCCTGCCCATACCACCCCAATTTTATATCAAAAGCTATTAAAAGCTTCAAAAGCCCTCCAGCTAAATAAACCAATTATTTTATTAATTAACGCAGTTCAACACAGTCCTCAGAATAAGACATTTAGAACCAATAAGTTTCCACTTCGATTCGCAAAGTTAGTGGCCGATTCAGAATCCTGTTCAGTACAAACGTTCCAGCGTAACTCGACCTTTCTGTCTCATCAATTTCTGGTATTAAGTGAGAGGGTTTGAAGGTCAGCTGTGTCTGGACATAAAGGGGCGGTAGTCGTAAATATTCGGTAGCCGCGAGGTTAGGTTTACGATTGCGGTGGTACGGGAGTTAGCGCTGGCAATAATCCATAAAAGCAGATACATAATGTAAATTAATACCTACTAGGATTAATTCAATTTACGCACTGATAACATAACATACAATCAAGCCTTTTTCCGGAAGGGGTATGCAGAGGTGTACTGAGGACTCAGTCCCATAGTAGGTACACCCACATTTCGCCAGTATGTTATTGGTCCCATGTAATAGAAAGCGAGTCTGTTGCCGTCTACCAGGCACAGTTCCAGTCTCCACGCAGTTATTAAGATAATTCCTAATGGAAAATCCAATATTTAACACTTTTCCTGACCTGAGGATCGAACCCGGGACATCATGATCGGCAGTCGAGCTTGCGCCCACTAAGCCACCGAGGCATTCACTGATAAGTCGTGATAAAATTATAATGATCTTACCATGGAAAGTAAAATTTAATGAAAGACAAGAGAATGATTAAATTATCTGAGAAACCTAATTTGCGATTGTAAGCGGCGACTTTTATAAATGTCTTTGAAAAATGGTTTTATTTTCGCATCCTAATTCCAGGTTTGATGAATATTAAGACTGAGTAACCATAGTTTGTGTTTATTATTGTACATCACAACACAACTGCGACAAACTCGAAAGGACAGTGTCTTTAGAACAATCTGATGCAACTTCCTTACTTTTATGAGGTCATTTCCGGTGAACCCACCTCTTTGATATAACTGGGAAAAAAAAAGTCCCAATTGTCACCAGTGGGGACGATTTATGATTAAACAATAGTTAGCCAAAAAAGTTCCGCTCGCGACAAAAAGTCTAGGAAAACCACCTTTATAAATCGACATTTATGAGAATCGTACCCAATTCTTTCGTTCCCACTGGGGACAGCTGGGTTTTTTTTTAAGTTGTGCCACTCTTCACCATTGGGGACATGTGAGGACCAGCGGGAATTTCCCATTTGATGGGTAGGTGTAACATTTGGACTAACCATTTGGCTCATGCTTCAGAAACCACATAAAGAGTTGGTCCTAGCTGTAGTTACTATGACGATAGTCGAAGGCCTTCGACATGACTCTATCACGTCATGTCAGGTCCCTTCGAGCGACCCTAAATAGAATGAAGAAAATGACCTTTTTCGACTTTTACATTGTTTATGTTGTCTTACAGAAATCGACATCCACAAGTCCGAAGAGTGCCGCTCCGAATGGGTTGAGGTTCGTGATGGGTACATGCCTGATGCGCCAGTGCTGGGCAGAATCTGCGGCTCTGGTAAAGGACCGATGATGAGGTCTACAGGGTCTAGACTCACTGTTGTCTATCAACCAGGGTTGAGGCCCAAACCACACAGGGGATTCAGAGCTTTTTATGAAGGTAGGACTTTTTAGAGCTTTTGAGCGATTATATAAGAGCGTTATGTGAATATATTCGTCAAATTGTAGAGGAGTAATTTTTTACTTAAGATAACCCCTAACGAAAATGAACTTTTTGTCCATTAAAGTAAAGAAGAGGGGATATAAGGTACGTTCTCCCGGCGCTTACTCAACAAATGGCACGTGCAATTTGCTCAGTGTGAAGTTTGCACAGTGACATTATAATAATTAACAACAATAGAAAGACGTACCTATAAGACCAAAGTGCGACCGAGACAACAATATTATTCGCTCGTACGACCTTACTTTACTGACGCATGTGGACCTAATTGGACCTAATTTGAGCTTGCCATTTTCGACAAGCCAGTACCTCATCTCCCCTTTTCTTTATATCAATGTTTTGTCCTATTTTTATGATATTGAGTGACAAAACGAGCAAATCAGGTTCCTGATGGTAAGCATCATGACATCTTAACAGCCTAAATCAGACACAGTGCCACCCAGTGTTATAAAGTTTAAAATTCTGCGCGGCACTGCAATGCGCCTGTCACCCTGAGATATTAGCTGTTGAATCTCGTCATGCCCAGTAATTTCGCTGGTAACATTGCCTTTCAGACCGGAACACAGTAATGTTTGTACATTATTGCTTGGCGGATGAATAACTGGCAAAGGTGTGGTACTTCCCCAGGCGCCCATGAAATCCATGAGTTTTTTAAGTTTATGAAACCTATCCTATACGTAACTTCAAAGATTCATCTAACGACATAATTGCAGGCACTGATATCAATAATAAATTCAGACGTCGGCACAATTAACTTTAAAAAAGAACCCATTTTTATAGCTGTTTGCGGTGGAGACATCGAAGTGGACAGCAGTGGACACCTGGAGTCCCCCAACTATCCTGATGATTACCAGCCAAATAAACTGTGTGTTTGGAGATTGTCTGTACCGCAGGTAACTTAAACTTTTGCCAGCTTACTTTGAGTAGATACAAGCTTCAGGGATTTTAGTCCTACTTTGAAGATCAAACTGTTACGTTCATCGCTAATTCTACAAAACACAGGAATACAAAACATCGATTTGGTAAATTTTTCATAGGATTGTGTCAAATTCCTAGAAGGCCACGTACGCTCTTACCTACACAAGATTGTTCTATTTTATTTTTAAGCTATTGCATAGCTTCTATCGCGGGCCTTGAGCGTGGAGACCGAATCCAGAAATTCCGTAACGAAAATAACCTAACACCCCCCACTCCGACCGGCACAGCGGTGATACTTTTTAGTTTTGCCATCTATCGATGAATAGCAGAACTTTTAATGACTTTTTTGAAATATCACGCTTGTCTCTTTAGTTCAGCAACTCGCCTCTAGGTGGCAAAGGAAAAAAAATACTGCATAAATAAAATAATTAAATAATTATAATTGCATAAGTTGATAAAAAATGCTATGCAATAGCTTTACCGCGGCAGTCCCCGAGTGCCACATGTCTTTTTTTTTTGTTTAATGTTGAATAACGAGGTGTATATACGAGGTATGAATACGGCGAATTTTTCTATGCCATCTTCCTAAATTCAAAGCGAAATGCATCACCCATATACAAACACACACGCCCCTATACTATAATATATGGGGTAGGTAGGTGGGATAGAAAAATTTCGCCGATGACTATGTACCTCCATGGTAGCACGATGGCTATACACTCGTCTCATTTTACTTGACCTCGGAATCGAACCCAGGAGTCATGCACAGCAGTGGCGTTAGCGACCACTAGACCAACATGGGTAAGATTGTTTTATACCTAGTCTAAATTAATTTGTATTTTCCCCAGGATTATCAAGTAGCTCTCCGGTTCCATTCATTCGAAGTGGAGAACCACGACACGTGTTCCTACGACAAGGTGAAGGTTAGAGATGGAGACTCCATGGACAGTCCGCTGATCGGAGTGTTTTGTGGACATAAGATACCGCCTGATATCAGGTAATAGACTTTCCTCTTATGTAATTTGTGATAATGTTTACTGTGGTATGGTTGAATCGTTTGTCTTTTATAGGGACCCGTACCTCAAAAGGAAAAAAGGAACCCTTATAGGATTACTTTGTTGTCCATCTGTCTGTCTGTCCGTCTGTCAAGACACTTTTTAACGGGAACGCGTGGAGGTATCAAGTTGAAATTGATATCAACTTCTCAGATCTGCGATCCCTTGTAGCTGTAAAAAAAATATATTTCTAGGCGAACGCAATTAAAAGTTATGGCCATTTTACTGGATATTTCCATACTTTGCGCAAGGAACTAATAGATGGCACTGCATGTTCTTGGTATCTTGGTACGGAACCCTACACTATCCATACATACGTATGCCTTAACAACTTATTTTTTTGAGAAAAGAAAGAGTTTTACAGAAAAAATAGGTAGGAGAAGGAAGGAAGGGGTAGCAGTTCAAGATTAAGTTAGTCTGACCAGTTCCCTCGTTCAATTTACTCAAGGTAGGTTCTAAGACTAGATTTTAATCACCATAAAAACTAAATTAATTATTTTTGTTTCAGGTCAACATCAAACAAACTGCTCGTGATATTCGAATCAGACAGCACGGTTCAAAAGGCAGGGTTTTCAGCCAAATTCATGAAAGAGTTCGACGAATGCGCCTCCATAGAGCACGGCTGCAGCCATTCTTGCGTGAACACCCTCGGAGGGTACGAGTGCGCTTGCAATATTGGCTACGAGCTGCATTCGGATGGAAAAAAATGTGAAAGTAAGGACCTTTGTTTTTCTTTTAGCTTAGCTTACGTACAATCAGAAAGCAGGGATAATTTCGGGTCTACGACCAATATTTGGCAAAAGGCTATGGAATGATTTCTTATTCTCAATCTGTGTGTTCTGTGTATACTGAACTAACCTTATTCCCAAAATAATTAGGGTAAGTTTTTTTTGGAAGGTTTTAGTAGGTATTCAGTGAGTAATTTCAGGTTCTATGAATGCTAGGCGTATCTTTATAAATTTAAGTTCAAACCTTTCAGTAACTATATAAATAGCCCATCAAATTTAAAAAGTACCGTTTGACACTCCTTATGTTTAAATTTAAATTTAGTGAATAGTAATTGTAAATCTTGTGATAAATATAATTCCATATAAGTAATTCGGTTCGGTTCGGGGGCGAAGGTTATTGAAATTGTGTTAGTTACGCCTATAATAATAACAATATTTAATTTGAATTAATCTAACTCAAACTCAAAACAGCTTTATTCAAATAGGTCATAATCTGACACTTTTGCACGTCAATGAAGATAAACAGTACTGAGTCTACCGTGCGTTCGGAAAGACACCTCTACAAGAAGAACGCAGAAGAAACTTGTAGGGCTTAATTTTTTCAACAGATAGTTTCACAATATTTGGTTTGCTTACATTCGTTTTCTTTAAAGGTGCCGCGAGGCGGATATGCAGATATAACAGAACGGTTTCCCCAATTACACTGCTTGAGTCAATTCATATTATGGGTAATGTGGACCACCCATATCGTATATACCCAGAGTATCAGGTCGCCAAGATTCCTACAGTCTCCGACATGACCTAACGAATGTCTCCTACATATCTATGCAAAGTTATCGATAGTATGAAACGTCAAACGATACTTCTTAGATCTTAGATTTGATGAATTATAGTAATGGTCAAAAGAGTAAAAGTATCTACTCACCCACTACTTTTCTGCTACGCCAAAGGGCGCTTTTATTTATGAACTTTAGCTAAATTAACTGTAGGCTTCTTGAATTGCACTATGACGCCGCAAAGCGGTGTTGTAGCCTCGCTCATAATAATAATAAACTCATAATATAAAAATAAATATTTTCTTCCATAGATGCATGTGGAGGTGCTCTGTACGCCCCGAACGGAACTATAACCTCACCATCGTTTCCTGAACTCTATCCTCCATCCAAGAACTGTCTGTGGGAGATAGTTGCACCGCCCCAGCATCGGATCACACTCAACTTCACGCACTTCGACTTGGAAGGAAATCATATGTATCAGCAGGTATGTAGTCGGTTTATAGTATGTAGTTAGTAGGTGACGATTTCCTTTTCATTAACATCATATCATTGTAGCGTCTGTAGACCAGCAGAAATATGCCCAGTTTAATTCCGGAGTCCTTGGATCTCACCATGTGTACTTTTCGCTTGGGCGCTACCGTGTTTTGGATGTCACGTTAAACTGTAGGTCCCTATAGTTTCCCATAAGATAATATGTAGAGGGCAGTCGTTAGGTCATGTCGGAGGCCTTATAGGAGTCTTGGCGATCTGAAACTCTTACAATATGGGTTGTCCACATACACTAACGAATTGACTTGAGCAGTGTAACTGGGGTAACCCGTTCTGTTTGAGTATAAATTCAAATCATCAGCTGTAGGGAGTCCACTGCTGGAAATAGGCCTCCAATGGAATTTTGCCAATAGTCGCCATGCTTGTTAGGCGGGTTAGTGAGCGCAGTTTGATAGGTTTTTACTCAGAAGACGTTGCTGCCCGTCTTCTGGATCTCGTAACCCTTAACCGGCTCTTACGGTTAACTAAATAACCACGGGATGAAAAGGTAAGTTTTCTATTACCGGCACTCTATGGACTCTCTTCTCTTTTCTCTTCTCACAGCAGTTTGACATAATGAACTTTAACTTCTAGGGATCTTTTGCTATGATATTGAAGCTTGTTTACTCCATTACCTTTTGTCCTTAAAAAAAGATATAAGGTAATTAGAGTTTGCTTTGTTTCAGGAGTGTGAGTATGATAGCGTGACAGTCCACTCCAAGTTGGCAGATGTGTTGCGAAGACACGGAGCCTTCTGTGGCTCAGCTCTGCCACCGCCTGTCACTTCTGATGGAAACGTGTTGAGGGTGCAGGTGAGAATAGCCATAGATACCATTAAACGTACTTACTTGATATTCGTGTTTTGATCCCGATTTGATAGAATTATTATTAGTCTCTTAGCTCATACGTAGGTGTGAGACAGGCTCGTCGGATTGTCGTCCTTGTCTTTATATATATTAATACAACACACTAACAACGTGCGCGGGTCTTTTTTACCTTATCGTATACCGCTACGTTGCGCTAACTTTTATTCTTTTGAAATGTTAGTCAGTGCCGATACTTTTTTTTTAGATCCGTATGCTGCACAGGTTGGCCACATCGTTACTTTATTTGTTTAATTAATAGTGTACATTAGTACTTCTACAATAATTAAAGCGAACTCACTTGAACCTTTACACTTTGGAAATTATTTCGATTTATAACTAAAAAGCGAATAGCCACCTTTACGGTGCAAATGGGCCACCGACCACAGCCTCCGTTGGCTATAGGGCGCCAGCGAGTTGGTGCGTGTAGTCGGTGGCGGCCACTCACCAGTCGTCAGTGGCCAGTTTGCGCCAAGCGTACGCAACGTTTATTATATTTTGTTCCCAGTTCACATCAGACGGGTCAGTCCACCGCACAGGTTTCGCAGCAGCGTACTATATAGACGTGGACGAATGTGCTGAAGACAACGGTGGTTGCCAGCATGAATGTCACAACACGTTGGGAGGGTATGAGTGTGCATGTCATAGCGGCTTCACTCTGCATCCGAACAAACATGACTGTAAGGAGGGAGGATGCAAGCATGACGTTATACTGCCGCATGGAACTATATTCAGGTAAACATTATTGAATGAAGTAGCCAGACCAAAACTTCCAACATAAGTATAGCTTCTTTAGAGAAGATAAATGTGTCCACGGATCCACCTGTGGAGCCGAGTTGTGGATCCAAGTAGAAGGCTGAGATTTTTCTTGTTATAAGTAGCAATTTTTTTACAAATTAACGGTAGATTCAATAAGCTGTCAGTCATTTCTAATGGGTACAATACTAAGTATATCAAGTTTTCAATGCGCGCAAGGTCAGGCATGGGTGATCCTCCACAATACTCTATTTACACAAAAGTAGTAGTTGGGTGTTTGTATCTACGGATTCTGTAAGCAGACTGAATTGGAAACGGATCATGGTGCGTAGTATCCACTGATATCGCGATCAGTTTCCTGGTGGTTGATTCGTTGGTACGAATCAAAGAAATAGTTATAAAAATAAACATACATTCACGCCCTTTTTCCCGAAGGGGTAGGCAGAGGTGTACCCAGGACTCAGTCCCATATTATATACACCCACATTTCGCCAGTATGCTATTGGTCCCATGTAATAGGGGGCGAGCCTATTGCCATCTACCGGGCACAGTTCCAGACTCCAGGCAGTTATTAAAATAATTCCAAATGGAAAAATCCAATATTTAACACTTTGCCTGACCTGGGGATCGAACCCGGGACCTCTTGATTGGCAGTCGAGCATGCGCCCTCTACGCCACCGAGGCAGTCAAAATAATTATTAATAGTTATTAATCTACATATATTTAAAAACTTCAATCATGTCATCTAATTGACATTATATTATTTCAGTCCTAGTTACCCGGCCGCGTATCCGCCGAGGAAGGACTGCGTTTGGCAATTCTCCACCACGCCCGGACATCGCATCAAGCTTATATTTAACGTCTTTGAGCTGGAACCACATCAGGTAAACGATTTTATTTTAAGTTTGGACGCTCTTAAAGCTTTTTTGGTGCTTTTATTTAATAGATATTAAGTGAGTGGATATTAAGTGTAATGAATAAATTATTCAAACTCAAACTCGAAACAGATTTATTCAAATAGGTCATAATCTGACACTTTTGCACGTCAATAAAGATAAACAGTACTGAGTCTATTACCACGTAGGTGGAAGGTAAGCATTAAAAAAACTAATCCAAACTTGTACCTAGGTGTAAGATAGGTACCTATTTTTAATTTACTATATATTATTAGACTGAATACATAAACTTTCTTAATAATCTTCTTTCTTATATTATATAGAAATTAATAGCTGTTCTTTAGTCTCGCTAAAACTTGTAAACCGATTTGGCTAATTTGGTTTTAAAATATTTATGGATGTTCAGGGAAGGTTTATAATGGTAAGACAAAGTTCACCGGATCATCCAGTAATAAAATAATTATTCCAAAAACTCGCAAGCATGAAACTTTAATAGATTCTGAAAGAATCGCGACTGAACACTCAATTTCGATTTCCACTTTTTCGGCCCCAATTGGGCGCCAGTTTTAACTTTCACGCATTGTGTTGGATTTGATTATATTATTATCTTCCTTTGGATTTTGTTAAATTTGGTTCAAGAATTCCCTTTTGTCCAGCATCCAATAGGAGTAAATTATAGTCAACAATAATAATCATTATTAAGGTTGCTAAGAACATTTTAATTACGTTGCCATTTTTTCCTCCGATTTATGCTCCTACCTGTTTAGATACGAAAAGAAATATTCTCTGCCTACCCCAACGGCAACAAGGCATGACTGTATGTATGTAAAAATGTAGTAGGTATGTATGTAAAAATGTTATTCAGGAATGTGCCTACGACCACGTGACCATTTACGACGGTGCATCGGCCGACGAGAAGACGCTCGGCTTATTCTGCGGCAGCAAGCTCCCGCACCCGGTGGTCGCCTCGCAGAACCAGATGTATGTGGTGTTCAAGTCTGATGGCTCCGTGCAGAGGAAGGGATTCCTCGCTACACATTCTACTGGTGAGATGAAGAAATTAGGTGAATTCTCCTTTGTGCAAGTTAATTAGATTGCCCGTGTATGGAGAGTTGTTATGCGAAGTGATACTAAAATTATTTGTCTAGTAGTGGTTTGCATGCGCTACTGCTGTTACTGAGTTTCAAGGTTCGTTCAGGTCGGACAAAGTGTCGGTCAAAACTATTAAAAGATTTCATCTCCCGTGTTCCCAGCTTGCGGTGGTTACCTAGCAGCAACAGAATCAGTGAAGCACCTATACTCGCACGCTCGGTACGGTGACAACGCGTACGAGTCGCGCGCGGACTGCGACTGGAACATTGAAGCTCCTCCCAACCACTTCGTGAGGCTCACCTTCCTCACCTTCGAGCTGGAGCCGGAAGCTAACTGCAGATATGACTATGTGCAGGTTTTCGGGGGGTTGGACGGCAGTGGGGGGAATTATGGCACGTTTTGTGGGACTAAGGTGAGGTTACGACGTTTCAAATTTTAATGAATGTCAACAAAACCTAGTGAGTTCCTACTCAACCAATTAAAAGTACCTAAGTTCCTAATTAGGTACTTTTAATTGGTACAATAAAATTATTATAATATATCAAAATAAAAGTGGCCTGTATTATGCGCTGGAACACCAGCTATCTGCCGGTGGAAGTGCCATTAAAATCAGGCCAGCCGATTTGGAGATTAGCCGCAACAAACAAACATAAATAAAAATTTAAATTATATTTTTGTTTTGTACCTTTGCAGGAACTTATCGTATTTACTTTCATTTAGTAAATCATGTAATTTTAATATTATAAATATGTAGACATTTAAATTTTATTTATGTGTACCTAGCCTACCTATAGATTATTTTATAACCTACGTACCCACCTACTTACCTGACGTAGTTCCACATTTCACTTATTTCCCACGAAGAAGGTGATAAATTGTTAATTTTTATTTTAGATGCCACCAGAAATAGTATCAACATCAGAGGCGCTTCTAGTAAGGTTCCGTACGGACGACTCATTAGTCTTCAAAGGATTCTCAGCTTCGTACCAGATGGTGAAGCCAATATGGAGCGACGAGGACAGCTTGGAAGGCGGGGAAGTGGAAGGGGGAGAAGATGAAGAGGAAGATGAAAGAATGCCGCCTCTTGTTGTGGGCAGGAGAGGGTTGAGGGCGTCGTTGCCGAGGTTCGTGAGACGTCCCACGTGACGCCGGCCGAGACATCACCATTATCATAAGCGACCGCGGCTCAATCCATTGTAAATGAGGATTTTTTTACGAGAGGGGTTTCTGTTCGGTACGTAGGATTTTGTGAATAAAACTAATGCTCGAAATAAAAACGATTTAACTCCGGATTTATTCCAATAATCAATAAAAGGGATCGTTTGAGGAAGAAAAATACAAATTCGCGCCAATGCGAAACCACAGATTATTTACAGTTATTTTAAAAGTTGTCTCACATAACCAAAAGAGGCTGACGGCAAATACAAAGTGTTGCCATAATAACATAAATAAACTAATGACCAGTCGATAATCGTTATGAACTAACAGTGTAATTTTTAAAAAGCTTCAATAATTCTAATAAATGACAACAAATACATTTTTTTGACTGAATAACTAAATCAGAATGTAAATAATAAGTAGGTATATAATAGTAAATTATGTAAAATACTTACGTAACATCTACGTATTGGTTTTATTATGATACCAATTCCATATAACCGAATATTATTGTTGTCACAATAATAATTATCATGCTTAGACTTAGAAGTTAGGTAATTATTTCAATTTAATAACAAATAGTGGTTACCATAGAATGCCTGGTAAGTACATTAATGTAGTCGTAATAAAATAAGTAAATGATACTCATCTAAATAAATAATAGGTAATTATTGTACTTATTAGTTGCTATCATAATTATTAATTTAATTTTGTTACAAAACTGTACACCAAAGATTTTTTTTTAATTTAATTTGTATTAGTGTATCCGAAAACTTTTGTAATCATATTATGTTCTAATGTAAGTACATTATTATAATAATTCTTAAAAATAATGTTTATTTACTTATAACGGTAATGAATTATTCCATAAAATTATTCGCTATTGGTGTAAAATTAATAATTATACAGAAAAATAAGGCAACAGACACATTGAAATAATATAATATTATAATACACATTTATATAATATACATATATTATATACACAATACACATACCATGTTATCTAAATTAATTAATCATTTTTAGCTTTTTTCGTCGTTATTTACTATTATTAATAAGAACAATATACTTTAGTCAAGACTACTGTGACAATATCTAAAATTAGGATACAAAAAGTAATTATATGTGTATAGTGAACTTGAACAAAATAATATTATGATAGGTAGAGCTCGAATCATATCAATCTTTCAAAATCATGTTCATCATTCTTAAATTAATATGTGTACCTACCTACCTACCTACGCAGTACTTAATCAATTTGAAATATATTTTAATGATAATAATAATAATATAATTCCTTATAATTATATTATTATACTACTACTCTGAAATATTAGGACTGTCCTAATATTATTTTTCCTTAAAAAATACTATTAAATCTTGACTTTTAAAATCACATTGTACCAGTTATATATTTAAATCATATTATAAATCGTATTAATAATTAATAGTACTATAAAAAGCGTGCCAAATACCTAGGAAATTATTATTATTGCTTGCCATAATATTTTTTTAAAATAATATAATAATGTCATCAAGTCGTTATTTAAGAAATTTTTGTAACTATATTTTAATTAAAATAATATTATATTATTTTAAGATTAGGTACTTATTATGTAGGTATGTTATTTTCAATAAAATGTAAAGAACATAACGAGTTTTTTTTATAACTGATCTACTACTATGACACCATGTACAGATAGTTAAGAATGAAAATAATCAACCTCAAAAAAATGGCAGATTTTATTTGTTCGTTATCACATCCTGTGCATTTATTTAATGTTGTAAGATATAAAAGATTTTACATAATTTACATAATTATAACAATTAATTTATTTACTGGACACGACTTGCACAAGACAGGGTCAAGTGGCATGATGATAAAGTGAAGAGGTCTACGCCGTGGATGATGATGATGAATTTTATTTTAATAATGATCATTTTGAATGAATAATAATATAAATTATTTAGAAGTCTTTATACATACATACATACATACAGTCACGCCTTGTTCCCGTTGGGGTAGGCAGAGACTATTTCTTTCCACTTGCTACGATCCTGACATACACCTTTCGCTTCTTCCACTTTCATCACATTCTTCATGCATGCTCGTCGGTTGTTGGTACTTTTGACCTGGCCTTTCCTTAAGATAACATCAACTTGTTCATGAAAGGTACGCCTAGGTCGACCCCTACCGACTTGACCATTCACACTAGCCTTATAAATCTCCTTTGTCAATCTCTTTTCGTCCATCCTCTCCACATGTCCGAACCATCTAAGCAATCCTTTCTCTATCTTTGTCACTACATCTTCTAACACGCCACAGCGTTCCCTTATCACACTGTTCCTCACTTTGTCCATCAAGGTCACTCCAGTCATACTTCTCAAACTTCTCATTTCCACAGCATTAATCTTACTTTCATGCTTCTTCTGCCAGACCCAACATTCACTACCATACGTAAGTGTGGGGATAAGCACCCCTCTATGCACAGCCAGTCGTGCCTTTTTAGACACTTTCTGACTGTTCATAAAAGTATGCAACGCCCCATTCACCTGATTTCCTGCCAAAACTCTTCTTTCAATATCACAGTCATACTTTCCATCACTTGTAAACTTTGAACCCAGATATACAAACTCTTTTACTTGTTCCACTCTTTGTCCATCAATCAGAATCTTGCAAATTGTCATACATTCTTCTCTTTCAAAAACCATTACTTTCGTCTTGCTTACATTCACTTTCATCCCTTTGCTTGTTAAAGCAGCATTCGTCAAATTAACCATCGCTTGCAACTCCTTCTCTGATGATGCCAGTATGACCTGGTCATCAGCGTATAGGAGGCATTTGACGGTCAACTCATTCATTCTTAAACCATACGCACTTTCTTTCAAATCTTTCAGACAATTGTCTATGAATAAGTTGAACAGCCATGGCGAAGCTACACATCCCTGTCTAACACCTTTTTCGATGTTAAACCAGTCTGTGTAAGCTCCGTCTACCCTGACACAAGCACTGGAACCCTCATAGAGTGATTTCAGTGCTCGTATCAAGTTGGCGCTCACCCCATACACGGACAATGTTGACCACAGTTCATCCCTCACCACTCTGTCATAGGCCTTTTCCAAGTCTACGAATGCGCAATAGACCTTTTGGCTATGAGCCAAGAATTTTTCGGCTATGCTCCGTAAGGAAAAGATCTGATCCATGCATCCCATCTCTCTCCTAAATCCCGCTTGCACATCCCAAATCTTTTCATCAGTTTCATTCATCACTCTTTTAATCAAAATCTTTGCATATAGTTTGCCAACGATGCTTAATAAGCTAATGCCCCGGTAGTTTTTACAGTCTTGCTGCGACCCTTTTCCTTTGTATAGCGGTACGATAACGGCCTTGCACCAGTCTCCTGGTACTCTGCCGCTCCTCCAGCAAAGGTTGAAAAGGCGGTACAGCTGACTAGCTACCACACCTTGTCCAGCTTTAAGCATCTCGGCTGAAACTCTATCATACCCTGCAGCCTTACCCGTTTTCATACTTTTTAACGCTTCCACAATCTCTTTCATGCTTATACCATTTTCATCATGACTTTCATTCGTATCCCCGGATGGGGCCCGTACTTGCAAATTCTCCTTCTCAAATAAACTTTCAAAATATTCCTTCCATCTGTTTAGCACCCTTTCCTTTCCATTCAGAAAACTTCCATCCTGGTCTCTGATCTTGTCCAGCTGTGAGGTGGTAAGATTCCCTCTAGCTGATCTTACGGACTTCCAGAAAAACTTAATGTTGTTCTGAAAGTCATCAGATAACCTCCTGTCAAATTCATCTCTATCGTGCTCTTTCATTCTTCTCGCAACCTCATTTGCCACATCCTTCAATCTTTTATACTCATTTCTTGCCATGTTTACATCCACATTCGTTGCCTTCTGCATTCTTTGATTAGCCTTTGTGGCCAACCAATCTTTCCAAGCTTTCTTCTTCTCAGACGCTGCTTTTTGAACTTCCGCACAAACCTTTCGTATCTTACACCCTTTCTTTCTCTTACTAACACCACACACTTCAACTGCAACTTCCACAATTCCTTTCTTAAATGGCTTCCATAGCTCTTCAATCTCACATGCTTCATCTAACTCGGTAAACTTTTCACTCAGTTTACGTGCAAACTCTTCATTCACACGTTCTTCTTGCAAATTCTCAACTTTTATGCGCTCTAGTACACTAACAGGCCCACGATGTCGATGCCGCCACTTTCTGAACAGACCCCTTATTCGGCTCATTACCAGGAAGTGGTCTGTATAAATGCCAGCACCGCGATAGGCCCGAGTGTCTAAGACATTCTTTCTCAATCTTTCATCTTTCAGAAGTCTTTATAAATGAATTATTTAATGATAATATTATCTAATCAATATTAATATAGGTACGGTAAGATATAACTTGGCAAGACAACTAATTCAATTCAATTCTTAATTTGTGGCTTGTGAAAGAAGACAAATAATGATAGGTCCGTAAAAGAAATATTTGTTAATGTCAGCGTTAAAGCTGGATGTCACTGTCACTGTCTTATATTGCAATCTGTCACTGTCAACTCATCAGTCAAAAACTGTCAACTTATTTTACGTTTTTGTCAGATATAGCTTGATCAATGGGGAATGTCCAAATTATCTTGACCTCCATTTTTATTTTAGATAATGAAAATATAGAGCAATATAAGAAACTAATTTGAATATTTTTGCTATTTTCGTCGTAGTTATTTTTAAAAACATTTTTAAAAATTTGAGAATTTTTGGTGATGATGACGTCATCATAAGCTTTATAGACGGAGACTGCGGCCTCAACAGAAAAAAAAAAAAAGGCAATGAAATTCAGATTGTCAATGTCATTATATTATCACACACCTATAACCCCACTTTTCTAAAAAAACTGTTCATTGCTTTTTTTTTTCTTCTTTTATGGACCCACACGAATGTATTGCCAGTGTCAAGTTATATAAATTTTCAAGTTAATATGGTCAATTCAGAGTCAGGGCAAGCCCAGTCAAGTCACAGCTCTAGTAAAGTGGTGGTCTTTACAAGAAGCTGCCAGTAAACAATAAAATCACAGTAACTTTCTAAGATTTTGCAGTCGGCTAGTTATAGGTTATGTTTACATACATCGACATTTGACAACTTAATGACATAAAAGGACATTTCACTTTTTTTTTTTTTTTTTTTTTAGGCTCACACGTTTTTCCATTAATCTACGTGTGACGTCATCTAAGGTCAAATGAAGGTTATTCAATTAAAGCCGAAAATAATAATAATCCGTGATTATTTTCTGTTTTTAAGTAATGGGTAGTGATCAGCAACCTTATTCCTCCAAATGGTTTTGAAATTACAAAAAACAAAAATAAATAGACATTCCCCATTACAGATGAACAAAAATATATTTTTTGGGCATATTTCCGTAAATTATAGTTCTAAGAGGGATCATATAAAAAAAGAATATTTATTAAATTACATACTCGATATGATACCATTTATGTACCAAACTTATGGAAAAATGTCAAAAATTGATTTTTGTTCAGCTTTCATTGATCAAGCTAAACAAGGTATAGATAAAAAATCTAGTTTGGCTCAAGTTGACATGAATCAAAACTCAAACGGTAACTGTCAATCAGTCAATCTGTCAAATGTCAAACAGTTTCAAAGAGACAAAGTCGGGGTCGCAATCGGAGCTCCAATTATTATTTTTATTTTCACTATCATAGCGTCTTTCTGACCTAAATAGAAATAATTACGGCTACCACCACGTCACGCGTGCTACATAAACATTTTACCCATAAACAATGTCTGCTTTAGCATTTAAAGTGAAAAGTAAGAATGGTCAGCAAATTCTTAAGGATTTGACCTCTGAGAGTTCAGTGGGAGAATTGAAGATGTTTTTGTTTAGTATCTCGGATGTTAGTGTGGATAAAATGTGTGTTTTGTGTGGTTATCCTCCTAAACCGATTGATTTATGTGATGATGATAAAACTCTTGGTCAAATTGGGTTGAAATCTGGTGAAACCCTGATCGTCGAGGAGAAGTCAGTGCCTTCAATCAGTAAGCCTGTCGAACCGAAGCCTGCTGAGTCTAAGCCATTGGAGAATGGAGTGGCGTCGCATGAAACCATAGGACCCTGTAGACCTGGCATTTTGATGAAGAAAGTAGTCCCTTCGGATAATTCTTGTCTATTTACTAGTATTGGTAAGTACCTAGTACTACTACAATATTGGTAAGGGTGTAGTTGGCTTTTTGTGCAAGTTATACCTCACTTCATTCTAGACCTTAATCCAGCTATTCCCTCAGCTTCCATTAGATAGGGTCAACTAAGCAAATCTGTAGCATTTCTATATTATACTCTTTAAAATAAAGCGCAGTCTGAGCCCTCAGTGTTGGTCATTCGTTTGTTACCTACTTACTTAACTAAAATGAGGGCATATTGTTTACATAATAACAAGTATCCGAACCTCATAACTTTCTCATTTTCAAAAGAGATCATAATATTATAGTTTCACAGACAACTAAGTACCTTGACATACTACTTAAGTACTTTTTTAGGTTAAACGATGACATTCCTAATGTACTTAAAAGAAATAAGAGATATGCAAAAGAAAGAGAGGCAGCTTGTAGGTTAATATAACCATAAGTAGTTAGGCGCTGTGTAACCTGAATTCCACTTTATTATGTCAGAACTAAAGTCACTTTTAATTTCAATGATTTTGAGGAGTGTCTCTTCTGTCCCTTTAGTATTCTATGGCTATATGTAACTTTTTGTTCAATAATATGACTATCATTCCAGGTTTTGTACTAAATGGCAATGTAGATACAACAGTGCATTCATTAATGAGACAGATCATAGCTATGGAGGTGGCCAGTGACCATGATACATATAATGAAGCAATGCTTGGTAAACCTAACGCAGAGTATTGTGCTTGGATTCAGCAGCCTAGCTCATGGGGCGGTGCTATAGAGGTAATAGTGCATAATGATACAAGTGTGCTAAGTTAGCCAACTACGCACATGGTGGTAGGGTACGGGCGCGAGCCAAAGGCGAGCGTGAATAAGAGGTACTGAGTAGAGGAATGTTCATAGCATATAATGTGTTTCATATGACGTTTTTCAAAACCCTTAGATTAAGATTATAACTACTCTTCTTCTATAGATGTTGACATTTTTAATAACAAATATTAATTATAGCTAGACCGCTTAATTGAGTCCTTTCAAGACCTACACACTTTTACCCTGCAGGCGAGGACTCAATTAAAGTAGTCTCTACCTATAAAAACCAAGCAATAAAAATTTTTGCATTAATTCTTAGCTAATGATAACGGTGGGCTGTTTTTTTCACGTGCCGCGCTCATACCTGCGCAAATGCACTGGCAAATACATTAAATGTAATAAACACATAATAATGTTTTCAATACACAAATTAAGGTTAATTTGTTGTTAAACATATATAATAAGATGACACTTCGGAAACAAACTCAGCTCAGTAGTAGCGCATGTACCTAACCACAGGACCACAGAGGCATTCATATAAACATAACAAAAAAAAACAAAATAATAGAGAATCTATAGGCTGATGTTTTTAGTTTTACCTCTTTAAACAAAGGTGTTTAAAAAGAAAAAAAATTATAAAAATTGTCAAGTTCTCATAGATCTTCTCACAAAAATAGACATCGCGATTTCATCTGCTTTGTCATCGTTCCCGTGGGAATATGGGGTAAAAAGTACTCTGTGTCCAGGGTCTAAACTATCTACATGTCGAATTTCAGCCCAATCGGTTCAGTAGTTGTGGTGTGAAAGAGTAACAAACATACATCCATCCTTACAAACTTTCGTATTAATAATATTAGTAATTAGTAAGAAGTAGGATAGGATGAGCAAAAGTATGTATTTAAAATGATTTAGTGAGCCTCTGCCGTTATAGGTCAATAATCCACTTGATTATTGCAACATTTTAATATGCAAATAGTTTCAAGTTTATTTTGAGCTAGTATTTTATATACCTAGTTCTATATATCACTGTCTAGACTAGACTCTAGACTAAAAGCAGTTGTAAATGAATTGGTCTCAATGACAGAGACTTCAATATAATTTATAGAGTAATGCAGGCATCTAAAAAGTATACTCTAAAACCTAAAAGAATGTCGTGAACTTTGTAAATCATAATATAATGATAATAATAGTAATTTGAATTTATGCTCTAACAGAATGGATTACCCCAATTACACTGCTCGAGTCAATTCATATGGATTATGTAGACATAACCCATATTGTCAGAGTTTCAGGTCGCCAAGATTCCTACAAGGCCTCCGAGTGACATGCATAAAGAACACATGAAGTTTCTTCCACCTTAATAGAGATTTACATTTTTTTTTAATTTTACATTTTTATAGACTAAGCAGTCTACTCGCTTGAAATACAATACTAATATGGAAAGAAAAATTTCACCCACTTGCGGGATTCGAACCACGCACCCTCCGCACCATCCCGTGAGGTGGGCACTGTACCACTCGAGCTACCATGGAGGTACTAGTCGTCGGCGAAATTTTTCTATTCCTTCTACCTAACGCCTATAGGGGTGTGTGTTTATCTATAGGTTCATTTTGCATTCTACCCACTGAATGGTCTAATCAATTAGTGCCCACCACGCGGAAGGTGCGGGTTGAAAACTCGCTCGTTGGTTAATTTTTACTCGCCGTATCCATAATGTTTTCTTATTTGTTTCAGGTAGCAATATTATCACGTTTCTATGGTATAGAAATGGCAGTAGTAGATACAATAAATTCAATTATAAATAGATTTGGTGAGGATAAAAACTATGGACAGAGGGTGTTTCTATTTTTTGATGGAGTACATTATGATCCACTTTATTTGGAGCAATCAGATGTAAGTCAATTAACTAACATACATACATAGACTTGTATAATAGTGTTATATCTTGGAAACTAAGACTTTATATAGCTCGACAGAAAAGAGTAGAAATGGAACTAATATAAAGTGTATGTGTTGATTCAATTGTTTTTAATGTTGTAAAAGACAGTGGCGCCCCCATTATTTTCTACTCTTATGTCGAGCTATACCTGATAGCTTATTTACGTAAATGAAGTGCTAAGCTATCAAGCTATATTTTACAATGTATATTTACCGATGATTATGTTACTCCTGCATAATACCATATATTCTATGGTTTTATGCAGGAGTGCTATAGGGACAGAAGGGACACTCCACAAAATCATTTAAATAAATAGCGACTCTAACTTCGACGCAATAAAATGCAATTTAGGTAGAACAGCGCCTAACTAATATTATCGTTACTATCTATTCTCTCTGTCTAGACCATAGAAATTGAACCGTCAAGACGGGCCCCCCGCTACTTGTAGCTTCAGCGGAATGTCCCAGGCCTGATATACCACTACAAAATATTGAACTACGCGCTAGTTCTAATAAACTAGGCCAAGCTAAGGCCTAGCGCGCACTGCCTTGCCGTTGCGTTAATCGCAAGCATATTCTGTGAAGTATGGAGTGTCATAGAAGTGTGCGCATTGCGGGAAAATAATTTCTCAAAGGCCGTACGGTACAATAAACGCAAGTACGGTTAACGCAAGGCAGTGCGCGCTAGGCCTAATTATTAAATTATTTTAATTCGATTATTTTCAGGGTGGCATCCAAACAGTGTTCCCGGCAGAAGACCTGGACATCTACAGGGAAGCGGAACAATTAGCCCACGAGGCGAAATCCTCAAGACAATACACAGACTTAAACAAATTCACGCTCAAATGTATGATATGCGACAAATTCCTCACCGGCCAAGTGGAAGCTCAGAAACACGCTAAAGAAACGATGCATACCAATTTTGGTGAAGTTTAGCACTCGGTACTTGTAGACACATTAAAGTTATATTATTGTTATGTTAGTTGTGTCCGTTTTGTTGCACATTGTTTATGACATCTGCTTTAAATAGAAAAAATATGGTTTCAACTGCGAACTGTAGTGTCAAGAAAAGATAAGTAAAAAAGGTAGTCGTTATGTCATATTGAAAGCTTTTACCGTGAGCGACTAGAATCGAAATTTTCATCGCATATGGCCAAACAAAGTAACCCATACCACAGAATACTTAAGGGATAGAAGAGACACTCCTCAAAAACATTAAAATAAAGAGCTAGCTCCTTTGTAATAAAGTGAAAGTCAGGTCGCACAGCGGCTAACTGCCTATCGATGTTCAAGTTTGATGATCAAGTTCCCTCTCTTTCTATAGCGTATCTCTCTAGCTGTTCTCTCTGTTTAGCCCATAGAAATTGTACCGTCAAGACGGGCGCCTCGGCTAGTAGCTTCATACCTATGATGCTAATTTACGGCTATTCGCGGGCGACCGCAGCCGCTTAGTGGAAATTAAGAGCTCTGCCTCATTAAGTCTCCACGTCAGCCAGACTCCCGTCACTCGTCCGCGAGCAAGAGCCTACTACGTAGAATACATAACGTATGTACACGCGGGCGCATGTGTGCTGGCGTACGGGCGCTACTGCCTCGTTGACTGCCTACTGCTGGTCGCAGGCTAGGGGCTAACGGCGGAGAGAAGTATGTCGCTTCTTTACGTAGTAATAGTTAGTCCGTGGCCCAGCGGAAATATATTATGCGCGGCTTTAAATCCGGAGTCCCTGGATTGAATCTCAACATATTGACTTTTCGCCTGGGCGCTACCGTGTTTCGGATGGCTCGTTAAACTATAGATCCCTATTGTTTCCTATAAGATATGTAGTGGGCAGTCGTTAGGTCATGTCGGAGGCCTTGTAGGAATCTTGGCGAACTGTAACTCTGACAATATGGGTTGTCAGAGCCATATAATTGACTCGAGCAGAACCCGTTCTGTTAGAGTATAAATTCAAATTGTTATTATTTGCTAAGGCCCAGGAGGCCCTTCTCTTCCACTGGGCACTCTTCCACTGGGTGGCGAGTAGCGATCAAGGGTGCCCCAAGTTACGATCACCTTCCAAATGATTAATATTACACCTAAACTCCTAATGACCACTCAATGTCTGTTGTGGGGGTCAGCTGCAGATATAGAAACTATCTTTATACTACAAAAACGTGCGATTCGTGCCATCTATGAGATGCGTCCACGCGAATCCCTGAGGGAATTATTTAAAGAAATAAACATACTGACCCTACCATCCTTATACATTTATGAGAACATCATGTATGTGCGTAAAAATTTACATAAATTAAAATTAAATAGTGACCTTCATAATTTTAATACTAGGAATAAAGACAAAATAGCTGTACCTAGCTTTAGATTATCTAAAACAAATAAAAAGACATTCTTAGGAAATAGTGTACGTTTCTATAATAAAATCCCAAAAGAGATAACTGGGCTCTCAGAGGGTAAATTCAAAACCTATATAAAATCTACTTTACTTAAGAAGGCTTATTATAAAGTCAACCAGTACATAGAGGACAAAGATGCCTGGAAACTTCTGCATAGCCGCCTCGCGGCACCTTCAAAGAAAACGAATGTAACCAAACCAAATATTGTGAAACTATCTGTTGAAAAAATTAAGCCCTACAAGTTTCTTGTGCGTTCTTCTTGTAGAGGTATCTTTCCGAACGCACGGTAGACTCAGTACTGTATCTTCATTGACGTACAAAAGTGTCAGATTATGACCTATTTGAATAAATCTGTTTGAGTTTGAGTTTGAATGATCATGATGAATAAAACAGGAAGAACAGATATAATAAATAAAATAATTCAATTTCAACAAAAAACTGCACAAGACGCGTGTCTGAAGCGAATGTCACTCGCGCTCGCACTGTTCCCAACCGTTCTGAGTTCTGAGATGTCGTGTCCGTGAGCGGTGTCTGTGTGTGCGTTGCTCGAGCGCGCGTTCTATGTAGCTTGACTTCTGTACACTGATTATTTTGTCTAACACCTTATTGTACGTACACTCAAAGCAAAGAAATATCGTCCAGAAAACAGAAACTGTACTCAAGTGTACAAGCGCCGGTTATTATAAGCGATTTCTTCCAGACAATCGATGCTAATAAAGTTACAAATTGACACAACTAACTTCTAAGAATAATACTATTTTATAAATAATATTCATTATGCTTTAGAAAACGAAGCTTTATTTCGTTGCGCTCAAAGTCGATATTCACGCGCAGAAAGATTTTTCTTGATGTAATACTAGCTGTGCCTCGCGGTTTCACTACATAATATGTGAAATGGTACCCGGAGCGAGTTAAATCGCTAATAAAATTATAAATCCTATTTCCTAATAATAATAATATAAATAAAGTTTGTGAGCATGGATTGTTACTATTTCACGCCAAAACTACTGACGAAAGACTGCACGGGTGAAACCGCGTGCCACAGCTAGATTTTAATAAAACAATGAATAACATATTCGTTTGACTGACAGGCATGGTTGTTATTACCTATTTTTATTATTGAAGAAGGCAAAGGCCGAACGAAGGAAACACCTTTCTGTCTTTGCCTAGGTTTTGTATATAAAGTTTGAATTGTAATACAGATTGCCGGTGACAGATACATATATAATTTGTAGATAGATGTGCCCCGCAATTTTAATACCAGCGTAGATATCGTTCTCTCGGGAACATCAGAAAAAAAAACCCTATGTGTTATTTCAAGGTCTTATCTACCTACATACTACATTTCAACCCGATCCTTTAGTAGTTTTTGCGTGAAAGTATAACAAACATCCACAACTTTCGCGCTCATAAAATTAGTGTGATTTTGATGCGCGTAACAGTGTTCCGGGGTTATTGGAGCGGTACGGGTGGGGTGACGTCTCAACTGTCTCGCTATACCCCTCCCGTGCTGCTCCCATATCTCAGGAACAGACTGAGTTAAGCGCTAGAGCTATAGTTTCAACACAGGCTACGTATCGCCAAATTTAAATACGTAACGCAAACACTCGTTTAGTGCTGATTTTTCAAAACTACCCACGTTCATAAAATAATTGATAAAATCAGGGGGACTATACTCCATCAAATGTAAGAAGTACCATTTGACGTTTCGTGTTTTCAAGCTTTGAGAGAAGAAATATAAGTTATTTCTTCTCTCGAAGCATATCATAGGCGTATCTCACACAACCTTCGCCGTAAAACTGTGGTATTTTGATTTTTATCATAAAATTTACAATCCTTAGTAATATAAATCCTTCAGACAAGTCAAAATAATACCTGTCAAACGGGACTTTTTAGATTTGATTGGTTATAGTTTTAATTTTGTTTGTATTTTATTAAGTCCCTTATTGACGGGTTTTTTATCACAAGTTTTATTATTATTTTATTATTTCGCACTTTTTAAAAATCTTTCAATGTTAAACAACAATGCATCATTTAGCTTTGTCCCTTGTTTTTTATGACTTTTTTATATATTTCAAACGCGCCTGCGTTCTTTCTGCGTTGACCTTTTGTTTTAAGGTACATACTATTAAAACTGTACATTATTTTGTCTAAAGTTTACCCATTATCCCGGAACGTTCTTGGCCTGTTATATGAACGTTTCCGACTAGGCGACGGATACGTAACGGTGTTATTGACCTTGGCCAATCTAACGTATCAACTCCGCTGTCATTGAGAAATTGTTGACGGATGGCTGACGCGCAGTGCACGATACGTGACGGTCTAGAAACGGTCTAGTGGACAAGGTGTCATTTCCGTGCTTGTATAATGGGCGAGCAGCTATTAAGAGCGTTTCCTAGCTACGAGAAATTTGACACAATCCTATGAAAAAAAAATCTAATCGATGTTTTGTATTCCCCTGTTTCCTCCGAATATAATTAACCCATTCATATAATTTATATACTGATATTTTATAGTAATGTAAAGTATGTCTACAAAAAACTACAAAAAATGATCAGTTTATAAAAATAAAATTATTACATCGATTTGATAAATTTTCCATAAGATTGTGACAAACTGTTAAGAGGTCACCATTCTTGTTAATACTTATTCGAATTCTACCCATATATAATCATGTGAAATGCCAAGATTTTTAGTCTTAACGTCACACTTAAATTATTAATATTATTATGTGTATTTTAAAATATCTATTAAACAGCCTCTAGCAATGTACATAGTAATCAAAGCATTGATATTATAATTGTTCATCAATGCGATGATAAAATTATTCAACGTTTTACAAAAGGCTGTAGTAATACTTAAGGGTGCATCTATCCATCAACCTCAACAACTTGCAAAAGAAAGAATTGAAACAACTTTCCATACAAATTTTCGGACCAGCTGATCCATTTGGGAAGTCAAAATTTATTTTGCTTATTTTTTCGCATATTTTTCTTCTTTTCAAAGTTGTTCATTTTGTGGTAGGTGCACCCCCTTAACAATTTCATTTTTTTAAAACGTTAAGGTTATTATTAATAATTTATTTTGTATATTTAGCATAATATTTGTAACACCAAAGTAAATCGGAATGGCTTTTACACAGAATCCTAATTAATTAGAACAAAGTTTTACAAATTGCTACATTAAGGGTCGCAATACACATCTGACGGAAGATGCGTCGAGCGTACCAACGCAACGGTTGTTGGGACTTCCTTGGTACCAACGCATCATAAGTTGAGTGTGCAAGGTTCAATGTTTTATTATAAGCAAGGACATTTGTCTGTTCTAAGTCGTGTCAAGTCATAGTGACGCAAGTATAACATGGCGTGCCACAGTGCGCCACTGTGCACAAACGAATGCTCACAGTTTCAAGATGGTGAAATTAGTTCCACGAGCCGACCAACGCCACCTTATGTGTAGCAATTATTTTATAAAAAAAAATGTTTTGATTTATATAGTACACCTATTTATACTCTACTATCCCATAATTAGGTAAGTAGGCATAGGTATGAAATATAAATGGAGAAATTATAAAAAAAGTTTTACCTACGTTCTCATGCAATAAATCCTTTTAACTTTTATTTACGAATTTTATTTAAAACTTCGTCGATGAAGAAGCAGGTCAAATAATATTAGGTATATGCACGATTAAGGCGCAGGCCGCACGGTTGCTACGGTTAGCCGCGCGCGGTATTTTAACGAGTCATTTTTTGATGCAAAACCAGCGACGGCACCAACGGTTTTTCAATGCGCCTGATTTTTTATAGAAAAAAACCACTAGCGATTACCTAGTAGTGTGGCCTCGGGGCTAAGGGATAGAACAATATAGAACAACATTACTGTGTTCCGGTCTGAAGGGCAATGTTACCAGCGAAATTACTGGGCATGATGAGATTCAACAACTAATGACAGGCGCAGTGCGGTGCCGCGCAGAATTTTGAATTTTAAAGCACTGGGTGGCACTGTGTCTGATTATGGGCAATCATGATGCTTACCATTAAGCACCTGATTTGTTCGTAAAGTCATTCATTATCATAATAAAAATAAAAAAAAACAACAAATGCAAACTCTTTCATTTGCGTATTAGAAGTTGAATGATCCTTTCTTAGATATGTGTTAGTTTCTTTGCTCCTGTCTCATACACCAAAACAGTATATTCATGAACCAATGCATGAATAAGATAGCAAATCGTCATCAGTCATTGATTTAAAGAAAAGGGTAGATGGGGTACTTACTCAACAATTGGCATGTGTGCTATTTGCTCAGTGTGCAGTGTACACAGTGCAATATAATGAACACAGATTCTTAGAAAGACGTAGGTACCTAAGACCGAAGTGCGACAGAGACAACAATAGTCGCTCGTGCGACCAAGAAATGGCGAAAGCCGAATGTACTTTTGTAAGGGTTTTTTCGGTTAGGGTCTCAAATGCGCGATGCCTTGTAACAAAAAGTTTACAGACGGTTTTTTTATTTAAATTTTTATTAGAAAGTTTTTGGTGGAAAGCTTCACTAAAATATATTAATTATATATTTATCTATGTGCATTAATTATAATAGGTAGGTACACCTATTTAAAGTATTATAAAATGACATTTTGTTTTTTTTTCTAAATAAATGATTTATAATAATTTTATAATTGGCGGAACAAAACTTTGTAAGAATGAAAACGATATATAAAATATTGTACCTATCCCATACGAGTAAAATTTACAAATGGAATTTAGTCGGTTTTGTTCTCAAACTAAAAAAAAAAAAAAAATAATATGTACACTTACTTAACTTGCTATAAGATTCACAATTAAACACAGCCAAAGCTCATACTAAGCCGTTTATTTTCATTTAAAAGATACCATTTTATTTTTTATAGATTTTACCCAGCCTAGTTTTCAACACAGTCAAAGTTCTAATACAACATACATTCTAGCTTCAAATTCAACCATTAAATTCCATCAAAATCAACAATTTTGATTAACGTTTCATGTTTTTATTGCGCTGGCTTAGCAAATGTGAACCTAGGCAGGGATATACCGAATTTAGTTTGCAAACCTGTCAGGACCGGCAAGGCTACTTGGTAGCCGCCGATATGATGAGGTTTCTTTATCGTTTCTTCTATTAGAGTAGATATGGTCAGCTCGGAGCCGGTTGGACGACTGTGGAAGAAATTAGTAGCTTATTAAGTATAAGTCGCGTCACGGCTTAATAGGGCTGACCTTGGATGCGCAGAAGTCGATTTTCAGATCTGTTTGGTGACAGGAGTGAGGTGCGACGGGAGAGGCGCTCCATTGGTCGCTCGGTCTATATTTTTATTTCTATATTTATATATACTTTGTATATATTTATTTTAAACCCTTATCCCACGTTAGGCGGGGTCGGCACAACTGCACGTCATCTTTCGACATTCCGAAATGGTAAAAAAAACTAATATAGTATTATAAATGCGAAAGTTTGTAAGGATGGATGTTTGTTACTCTTTCACACCAAAACTGCTGAACTGATTGGACTGAAATACCAGAGTGTAGTTAGATATTTTAGATCCTGGAATAACACATGACCAAAAAGCTGACTACCTACACCTTGTCCTACGCTACGCTAGTCTAAAATCCCAGTTTTACTGATAATGATATTGTGTTGATTTGTTTTCTTTTTTATTTTTAGGATTCCGTACCTCAAAAGGACAAAACCCTTATAAGATCACTTTGTTGTCGGTCTGTCTGTATGTCCGTCTGTCAAGACTCTTTTTCACGGAAACGCGTGGAGTTATCAAGTTGAAATCGATATCAAATTCTCAGGTCTGCGGTCCCTTGTGGCTGTAAAAAAATAAGTACTTCTAAGTTAACGCAATCAAATGTTATGGCCATTTAACTGCATATTTCCATACTTTGCGCGTACGAAATGCGTATCAAAACACCGCTAATTCTAACGTTATCGTGGCATTATAATCAAATACTATTAAGTATTTGATTATTATTTTCTATGAAAGTAATTGAGAATATAAAAAAAATCGTTGAAATACTCACGATCCGCCGAAGTCAACATAGAAGAGACGTTGCAGTATTTCATACGTCACCAACGTCACACCGAACTGTGGCGACGAACGGAATACACGCGCTGTAATATTACACAAGTTTAATATTTTGAGTTTAATGTAAGCAAAATGCCGTGTGGTTCCCGGCTATATAATAGGGCCACCCCTTTCTCATCGACGACCCTATAGGCGACCCTTTAGAGACACATATGGAGAGTGTGCAGCAGCGCTCTCCGGCACCAAGTATTACAACTGCTGTCATCACCAAGCCGCACAACAATTGTGCTGATCTAGGCTAAATATGTCCATATAAATAGTTATGGCGTTCTATGGGGGATGCCTATGTTCAGCAGTGGACGTCCTCCGGCTGATGATGATGAAGCAAAATGTTGTAATGTCCAGTTGGTAAGCCTATTTAAAAATATATAGATCAGTTGACCTGAGAGCTGGGCAACCAACCTACTAATATTAGGTACTTATAAACGCGAAAGTTTGTGAAGATAGATGGGGATGGATGTTTGTTACTCTATCACGAAAAAACTACTGAACCGATAAAGCTAAAATTCGGTTTGTATAGGTAAGTTTAGACCATGAAATAACACATTGGGTTATACTTTTATTCAGATTTTCCCACGAAAACGAAGAATACGCGGGTGAAACCGCGGGGCACAGGTATATAGTACTTCTACTATTTTTATATATGTGAGAGTTTGTGGGGATGGTTGGATGTCTGTTACTCTTTCACGCCAAAACTATTCCCACGAACCAAGCGAATAGGTACGTGGCTGGAACCGCGAGGCACAGCAATTTATACATATAAACCTTCCTCTTTATAAAAAAAAACTGTCCATTGATGAAAACCCCGCATTGAAACCCGTTGCGTGGTTTAGAAGCTAAGTGTTAAGACGACGGCGACTTTGTTTTATATTATGCAAGGATAGTGAAAATAAAATGACCGACCGACGTCTATGAATAGTTCACCTGATTCCTTTACACGGTAACAGTTGAAGAGCCAATTTCAATAACTTACCGACGGTTCCCTTCCAGAAAGCCTTAAAACCTTCTTCAGCGTATATTTTCCGTGTAGCGTCGATCAAACCCGTGTATGTCGTCTGTCCTGACTGTGCTACCACCTACATACATACATACAATCATAACATACAATCATGCATTTTTCCCGAAGGGATAGGCAGAGGTGTGCCTAGGACTCAGTCCCACATTTTGCCAGTATATTTTATTATTCCCATGTAATAAGGGGCGAGCCTATTGCCATCTATCGGGCACAGTTCCAGACTCCAGGCAGTTATTGAGATAATTCCTAATGGAAAAATCCAATAACTCCGTACCGGGTTATCCGTAACGTTGTAACGTAACGTTATTCGTTAAGTACGGGTATATACCATAACATATCTACCGCGTTATGTAAATTCATAGTTCGTTATTCTGGGTCTATGTACGCGTTAATTGGGTCTATTCACCTACCGGGTTATATAAAGCGATAGGGTATTAGTATGTGCTATTGTGAGTTGTGTTCAATGAAAAGAATAAGGCCCTACAAGTTTCGTAGCGTCTGTGGTTCAGTGGGAATATGGCCGGCTTTGAATCCGGAGTCTCTGGATCGAATCTCACCATGTGGACTTTTCGCCTGGGCGCTACCCTGTTTCGGATGGCTCGTTAACCTGTAGGTCCCTATAGTTTCCTATAAAATATGTAGGGGGCAGTCGTTAGCTCATGTCGGAGGCTGCGGAGGAATCTTGGCGAACTGAAACTGACAATATGGGTTGTCCACATAACCCGTATGAATTGACTCGAGCAGTGTAATTGGGGTAATCGTTCTGTTAGAGTATTAATTCAAATTATTATTATAAATTATTATTTAGTGCATTCTTCTTGTAGAGGTAATTTCCGAACGCAAGGTAAATAAGAGTTTGAGTCTGTGCCTGCGGTACCTGCAGCCTAGTTTTGATGACGTCAGCAGGCGTGACGAGAGAAGCCGCGGGGATGCCGGCTATAGCTCCGGCCGCGAGCAATGTTAGCGGGTGGTTGTACCCATTCTCATCCGCAAATTTTACCTAGAAATCATAACATAACATACATTCATGCCTTTTTCCCGAAGGGGTAGGCAGAGGTGTATCCAGGACTCAGTCCCATAGTAGATACACCCACATTTCGCCAGTATATTATTGGTCCCATGTAATAGGGGGCGAGCCTATTGCCATCTACCGGGCATAGTTCCAGACTCCAGGCAATTAATTAAGACAATTCCTAATGGAAAAATCCAATATTTAACACTTTGCCTGACCTGGGGATCGAACCCGGGACCTCTTGATTGGCAGTCGAGCATGCGCCCACTACGCCACCGAGGCAGTCATACCTAGAAATCATTCATATAACATAATATATTACCGTCTGCCCCCACGGTGTCAGATAGTAATTTTATCACCGTCTGCCATCTCTGCCTCCATTAGGTAACAAATGGTAACGCTTTATAAAGCGTGATCACTCACGTATTCAAGAACATCATATATGTAAGGGACTATGCTAAGTAAGAAACTTCTCACTGCGTGCGTCACGGCAAGCAATTGTTTGAGCCATCATAGTTCCTGAATACGGGTGTAAAGTCTAAGTCTATCTAGTCATGTGCTACTTATTAATACACCAGCCCCTTCGCCCGGGAAGCAGCCAAGCAAAGTAAAATAACGTTTAGGACCCAATTATTGATATCCTACCCATTTTCCAGAAATATTAATAAATAATAATAATATGGGACAAGAAAAGATTTCCAGAAGAAGAAGGGAAAATTTCCAGAAATATTAAGACATATATATCAGATTAGAGGACGGGCAGCAGCCTCCTCGGCGTGAAACTATCGAACTGTGCTCGCCAACCCGCCTGCCAAGTCTAGCGAGTCCCCCTTACGGGGCAGGCCGATGTCCTGCAGTAGACTTCCAACAGCTAAGATGATGGTGATGTTGAAGACATCTTACCTTAACATGCGAATACGCAGGGAAGTAAATAGCGGTAAAGGGCACATCTCTCAACAGACACGCCTTAGCACCTTTATACAACCCAAACACTCCCAGCTCCTTAACAACCGCCCACGCACGCACTTTGGAACCTCCAGCTTTTTCTCCAGCCATTTGAAGACGGATTTTCACTATTTCTAGCGGATTTGTAAAGATTATTTGAGAAGCACCGGCCTGGAAATTAGAAAATAAAATACTTATAATAAACACTTAACAGGGCGGCGACTGATGAATTCCCCATACAAACCTAAATTACTTATTTAAAATCAGATCATATTTCCAACATTCAATTATGTTATTAGGAATGAGACACTAGTAATCTAGTAATTTATTACTTTTTAGTACTAGTAATTTGTGAGGATATTATTTTATGTTACAATCTAGAATAAATTTCCTAGTTTTAAGCCCTAAAAGTTTCTTGCCGAACGCACGGTAGATTCATTATTCTACTTTCACTGACTTGCAAAAGTGTCATTGTAACCAAATTGTGTAATGTCGCGTAAAAACATAAAAGGATTTGACTTTGACTTGAAGTATTTAATGTAGGTATGCAGTGGTGTGATTTGTGTTTTGAATATATTTAGCAAAAATGTAAAATAAAAGGAAATGATAGCCTGTAGCCACGTATTTGCGTCCATCCTCACGATTTCCCCAACTGACCCCATACCTTATCAATTATTATATTAAACTCTGTAATATAGCTTGATCAATGACAGCAGAACCAATATCAATATTTTGGTCATATTTACTAAATGTTTTAAACTAAACTAAATGTTTACTAATTGTTATGTAAATTAGGTACATAAATGGTATCATGTCGGTTAATTTATTATTCAATCGATTAATTTAACATTCTTTTAAAACTCAATTTACAAAAATATGAGCAAAAAAAATGATTTTTGTTCAGCTGTCTTTGATCAAGCTATATTTGAAAAGGGGTAGAGGTAAACAAGTCATACTTATACTCACACATGCACCGGCTATTACTTCAGCATACATTTTAATGTTGCCATTTTTATCACTCAATTTATCGCGGACTAGGTCGTTCACCTGGAAATTAAATACATAGTAAATAACATAACATCCTTTTACCCCAAGGTGTAAGCAGAGATGTACCTACCCAGGACTCAGTCCCGTTGTGGGTACACCCACACTTCGCCAGTTGTTTTTAAGTTCCTTGTTATGTTGTTTGGGCCGCCTGGGGAAGTACCAGTAATCTTTGCCAGTAATTCATCCGCCAAGCAGTAATGTGCAAACATTACTGTGTTCCGGTATGAAGGGCAATGTTACCAGCGAAATTACTGGGCATCATGAGATTCAACAACTTGATTCAATATCTCAGGGTAACAGGCGCAGTGCAGTGCCATGCAGAATTTTGAATTTTAAAACACTGGGTGGCACTGTGTCTGATATGGGCAATCATGATGCTTACCATCAGGCATCTGATTTGCTCGTCTTGTCACTCACTATCATAAAAAATAATAATACGTAACACTAATGACACTTATTTGCCTGACCTGGGAATCAAACCCGGGACTTCATGATCGGCAGTAGCGCTATGCATGTATTTTAAAATGATTGTATGTTTATTAGAAATACTATAGTATATCAACAATGTGTATTCTGAAATTTGCTGCCGCTTTTTCAAGGCAAACATTTGGCATGACCTTTTATATATAGAAATAATATAATTCTTTTTAAGGATTCTGTATCACAAAAGGAAAATAGGAACACTTATAGGATCATTTTTTCTGCCTGTTTGTCAATACCCTTTTTCTGGAGAGCGCGTTGAGGTACTCAGCTGAAAATTATAATATCAACAACTCGGGTAGACCTGAGCTCGTGTCGACCGTCAACGGCTGTGTTATTAATATTAATAAAGATCAATTTCTGTCAACATTATGCTGGAAGCTAAAGGAAATAACACTTTTTAGACACCCATTCCTTTCTATGATGATTTCTTAGCTTATAGATACAACCCTGCCGTTGCGTTCAATGAAGTGCGCAAACGTAGAGGACCACGGCAGACGATGTAATATTATGTACTCGGGCGTCCGCCTTAGGTACATTTTAGCATGTACGGAGGTCTTTAATATTTTTGTAGGTATTTATAGAGAGAGGTTTATCTTTTCCGAGGGAGTGAAGTATCTGTTCCGTAAGGAACTATAGTTAATCTTTTATTTTTTTATTTATTTTATTAGATACACAAACAAATTACAATCTTGGAGGATTACATACGTAAGTGATCCAACAGGATCACAAAATGATATTGATCTGACCTGGATTGCAACTCAAAACATGTGTACAATATAGATATATAAATGGACTCAAGCTTACAAACACAAACAAGTCTCGAGATTATACTATTATGATAAAAAAGGATAGCGAATATATAAAAAATAAAAATAGAGGAAAATTATTACTATAAACAAATGGATCTGTGTCTATATAGTAGCAGTTCTTCCTAATTAGTACAATGACCTTTTGAGAGAATGCACCAATAACCCTAAATTAAACCCACTCACCGTTAATTTAATAGCCTTCTCAGGGGCGACGCCGACCAGCTGCGGGGCCAAGCCTCTGTACAAGCCCAGTATACCCTCATGTCGGACCACTTTACGGAAACAATCCCATGAGTTCCTGTAAGCCACTTCACCTACGGACGAGCTGGTGCGTTGGTTCTGCATGCGAGTCTTTACTAAATCTATGGGGTACACCGTAGAGGCACCCACCGCTGTAGAAAAAAAAATATAATTAGGTACCTATAACTAATATCTCATTCTGAATATCATTATTATTGTATGTTCGAAACATGCTCTGGTTGTAAATAATAATTCTTTTATCGATACAAGTTTTGATCAATCTTTTTAACTACTAGCGTCTTCTTTGATTTCCTACCAAAAAGATAAAAAACAGTTCACGTTGCCGCGCATCAACAGGAATCATCCCCAGACAAAACGGCAGCCCAGTTTAAATCAACTTACCACCAGCAACAGAACCGAGTATGAATCTGTACGTGCTCTCCAGTATCTGTATGAGCACGCCTCTCTCTTCCGGGCTCTGTAACAAACGTAAACATGTCTTTATCTTGCCCTTATAACTGGCTCTTATAAGAAATTTAATAAAAGTATCACAAACGTATTCATATGATAATAAAGTCGTGTATTGCTTGATAAAATTCATATTGTGGGTTTAGCTTTAGTTTGACTAAAGTAGTATTGAGTTCAAGCTTTTATAATGTGACAGGTCAAATAATCAGGCTTTATCCAAAAATCCCCTGAGCAATCCTCTGAGGTCTAAGGCCCTTCTCAGAGGATTGCTGATTTATTTTAAGTTATGCTGCTTTCTGGATCTCTCCAAGGTTTTTGACCTCGTTTCCTATGAGCCCTTATGGCGGAAAATGGAAAAATACACTAAGTACTGTGCCAAAGGAAGTAGTAAACATTTTAAAGTATTGGTACAAAAATTAAAACAATTATGTAAGTGGGCAGCATCGATGTCAGAAGAGTAGGTACGGGTTGGAATGCGGGGTGAGGCAGGGGGGATTGCCCATGCTTTTCAATTTATACGTTGACAAGCTGATCGATGAGCTCAGTAACATTATGACAGGTTGTTCTGTAGATGATTTTATTTTGAACAATTTTAGTTACGGGGATGATAAGGTGTTGCTGAGTCCATCGATCAGTGGTCTGCGTAAACTGATGGGGATTTGCTAGCGCTATGCCGTGTCCCATGGTCTCATGTACAAAGAATCTAAGGGCGAATTACTGGTGTTTAAGACGCGTAATAGGTGTTATGATTTATGACAATCTGCCACCTGTCCTGCTAAACAGTAAGCCCTAGTGATGGTAATTATTGCGATTTCACAATAATATCATAAGCATGCGAATTAATGAGTCATAGCATGCTATTTGCGATTTGCTATGACGATAATTCGCACTTCGTACTTCACACCGCCCTGCTATTAATTTTTACGAATTCAATAATCATACACGTTCATTCAATATACGACCCTAAGTACAAGCAAATAAAGATAATAATGGCTTAATCGCGCCTACCAAATTGCTAATAATTTCACTCGTGACTCTCGAAAGCAACGAGGTCAATCAGGGTCATGTGAAACAGATATAGTTTTCAGTATTCCCGTCTCGGCGTCTCCCGTGGTTACGACGGCCGACGGCCGAGGGAGAGCGCACGGCGCACGCTGTCGCTATGATCGTATGAATTCGCTAAAATCGCAATCACAGAATTCCGCTACTTCATTTTATTTGCTAAATGCTATTAAAGCAATCGCATGCTATCAATGAATGCGAATGCTAATTATTCCATTACTAGTAAACCCTTAGAGTTTCGCGTTTTAAGTACTTGGGACGCTGGGTCACGGAGTCGTTGCTCGATGATGCTGATTTGGAAAGGGAACGCAGAGTATTAACAGTCAGATGTGACATGTTGGTCCGCAGGTTCGCACTCTTCACTAAAGAAGCGAAGGTGTCCCTATTTAAGGCATTCTGCCAAACCTATTATAGGTGCAGCCTCGAGGTGAACTGTACCTTTGTACAGTTCACCTCGAGGCTGCACCTACCTCAATCTCAATGCTCTCAATGCTCTGCGAGACTCTCTCAATGCTATGCTAATCGACCACACAAGCACAGAACAGATATATAATACACATAAGTTAAAACGAGAGAGATACATGACATGAGTAGGAGTGAAAGAGATAGCGATACTCACCGACACTGCTTTGATTTCCGCAATTCTTCGTGTGACTTTCTTGAAGTATTGTTCGGGGGTGATCAAGTTTAGGTCTTTGTAAACGATTCGGCTGGAAATTAAAAAAGTAAAATATGTAGTCTCAAAATTCGAGCTTTGAATGAACGTTTAAGAATGAGAAGAGTACAACTGCAACTTGCCGCGCCTCTCACTCTACTCAGTACCATAATACTGGATACCATTGCCTTTATGGCTGTTTTCTCCTAGATATGTAGGTATAGCATTTTTTTCTATTGTAGGTTTTTTAAACCTTTAGTAATTTTTTTTTCTGAAACACTTCCACTTCTGATAAGATAAGATCTCTGTTTGACCTGCCCGAAGATAGTAGGTACTCGGGACCAGCGACTCGGAAGGCAGCGTCACTGCCAACTAAGGGCCGGTTTTTTTATCGTTAGTTACGGTTAAGTTAACCATTTGTCAAACTAACTATAGTTAAATTTCTAACCAATGGTTAAATCGTGTGGAAAAAATAGTTAACCAGGGATGAAAAAACTAATTTTGTCGAATTTTAACTATATTGTGTTAAAAAATTTAACTATTGGTCGACTTAACCAGTGATCAAAAAACCCAGCCTAAGCGAAACATAGTCGTTTGTTGTGTTTCTTATTTATGAAAATAAATGTGCAAAAGCACAGGTAGGGACACCTGTCCGTATAAAAGCTTAGTTATAAAGTATAAAGTATAATTATATATTGGTATACGGGCTTAGTTACGCTCTGCCCCTTGGCGATCACCTATTAGGTATATTAGCAACATCTTAAGTTAGTATCTGTCACTTTAGTATCAGACACTGTCATCCGCCCACCAATCGGGCCTTCCTCACCCCGCGAGTGAGATTGAGCTCTCCACGAGCCCCGCTTCGCTGCCGGAAATCACCTCACGCACACTCTTGCGCGTGTACACCCAGGAAAAAAATGTCTCAACGTGTCACAATGTGACTCGTTTAGTGTGACACGATGAGAACCCACCTACAAAACGCCATATGTGCCGTGTCTGTGTAGTAAGTAGGTAGTTATATTGTGATTTTTATGGAATTGAGTCGAGTGTCTGGGATGTGACGAAACTAAAAAACACATCGCACACGTCTCACACTGTAAGATTTTCCCGTTCTTTTCAGCCGCATACGTGCAAACTGTGGAATGATCTTCCTGCTGTCGGTCTTCCCTTTAAGCTGCAACATGGGGCTCTTCAAAAGAGTGAATAGAGCGTTGAAGGGTCGGGACATACTCCAGGCGTTGCAAGTATCAATAGGCGGCAGTACCCGCTCGCCATCAGGCAGACCGTCTGCCTATGCTCACACTGCAGGCATATAAATAAAATAAACATAACTCACCCATTAGAATTTCTAATCCTATCGCACAATGTGAACAGAATATCAACTTGTAACGGAGTAATTTGGCTCATCATTTGTGCAGAATGTAGGAATTCTTCCTTAGTAACCTCCTGGGTACGATTTCTGTTACTGGCGTTAAGGTACACTCGTTTGAATAATTCCATGTTGTTTAGGAGTGAGTTGAAGGCCATGTAGTACGGGAAGCTTATCTTTGTCTCGCCTTGGAAGCTGGACGCCTGGAAGGAGAGTTATAGGATTAGGTTGTTTATTTTAGAAGGATTTTAATCGGGATGGACGTAGGCAGGCAAAAAATTGCCGCATTAATTGATGTAACTATAATTTTTTTTTTCGCGCTCGCAGCAGGCTGCTCGTACCTTCATTGTTATAACCATAACATTTTTCGCCGCATTTGCAGCTCAGAACTAAAAATTTTTCGCCGCGTTTTAACCCAAGGTAAAAGGTATGAAATAACGACTCAGCCCTAGATTTGGTTTTTTTTATTGTCGACCTCGCTTAAATGAATTCCTGGCTATAATAAGCCTTGTGAATGGGCATGTCACAAAAAGTGCACTTGAGCACTTCTCGTAATAAGCACTTCGTGGAAATTCTCAGAATGGTCAGTTTGCGGAATATCCATTTTACTTTTTTAAAAGTTAATTGAGAAAAATTGCCTTGAGGAAACCGGATGCCTGAAAGGAGAATTATATTATAGGAATTACGCGTATGTTCTTGTTTCAGAAGGATTCAACTAAGAACGGGCGCGTCGCAAAAGTGAATAAAGCTTACCATCAGGCACCTGATTTGCTCGTCTTGTTACTATCATAAAAAAAAAATTGTAATTTTTGTGCTTAGCGTTCTTGTCGTCGAGCGAAGGACGCCCAGACATTATTAAAAAAGAAAAACACTCACATTAATAACCTTACTCTTCATATCCTTGGTAAGCAGATGTTTCTTAACACTCAGCATGATATCCCTAAAATCTCCTGCACTAATAAACCCCGTTCCATCAGCGTCGCATTTCTTAAAGGCCTCAACGCCATACGCCTCGTGGAAGTCGTGCAAGAACTGGCCAAACTCTGGGTAGGTGACTAGCCGTTTTTTGTCTTTGCCGAAGTAGAGGCGGACGAAGGGGCTTTCTATGTTGAAGGGGAGCTTCTTGTGCAGGGCCGTCTTTTGCATGACTTCAACGAATTCATCTGTAGGTATATCACACTAACATTATATAGGTAAGTCTGTATGTTGGGATGGATGCTTGTTAGGTACTCTTTCATGCCAAAAATACTGCACCGATTGGACTGAATTTCAGTATGTCGATAATTTAGACCCTGGGATAACACATAGGGTACTACTCTTTCCCGATATTCCCACGGGAACGAAGACTACGCGTATAATATATGTATAGTATATTATAGTAGTAGTATATTATAAAACTCGCTGTGCCCCGCGGTGTCACCGCGGCTTATGGCGAAGCGCCAGACGCGACTCTGTCATGTAAAGTTCAGAAAATTCTGATAACTAGAGTTAGAGAAATTTTAACATTAGTTTGTAGTATGTAATTATAGTGTAAAACTTATAAAATAAAAAATATATCAATAGTTTGATAAATCATAATATGTCAAATGAATGTTATATCAAATAAAAATCAATACAAGTGAAATTATATCAAACATTGGTCGTGGTTGCATTCATCATCTCGCCCCAGCGGTAGCGATGGGGCCTTAGCGCCTGTAGGGGCGATGACCTTGCTCAGACCAGGCCATCCCCTAGACTTGTGGGGTCGAGTAAACCCGGCAGGTTCCCCGACTTTCCCGGCGACCCCACTACGAAGACAGGAGAAGGTGGGCAAACCTCCTTGCCCCTGTACGTCTGCGCCGGATTGGGTCATCCAGAACGTTTTCTTACCTGACCCGCTCCGCGGCAACCTTACCTACTTTATCTACGCCTATAATATAAAAAATACGGTACCAAAAGCCACGAGTCCGTTGCCATCGGTATCAAACAGTTGGAAGGCAGTTTTGTATAAGGCGCCCGGTACACACAACAGCCCCTCAAAGGCTTGGAACTCTGAGAATGAGATTAAGCCATCTTTGTTCGTATCCACGATCCCCGCGATAAGTTCGACCGACTCCTTGTTGTAGTCATCTGCAATAGATTCGAGACTTTTTTAAGTACCTATTTAATGTGATAGGTTGATTTTTAAACATCTTGGTTAGAAGAATAGGTAAGTATAACCTATAATATTGTCATCAGCAATAGATTGTAGACTTTTTAAATAAGTTATTAGGTTGCTTTTTGCTTAATAATTTTGAACATGTTTGATAGAAGGCGATAATGGAATGGGTTCTTTTTGCGGGACATTAGGGTCTAAACCCACTGTATCTATGTGTTATTCTATGGAGGAGATAATTCAAACTATTGTGAAACTATCTGTTGAAAAAATTAAGCCCTACAAGTTTCTTGTGCGTTCTTCTTGTAGAGGTATCTTTCCGAACGCACGGTAGACTCAGTACTGTTTATCTTCATTGACGTGCAAAATTGTCAGATTATGACCTATTTGAATAAATCTGTTTGAGTTTGTGTTTGAGTTAGGTACCTACGTTTCGTTTTAGTGGGCAGCTTTAAAGTTACGAAACAACAAAATTTTCGATTGGAAGAAAAGTCGTGCCCATTCAAGAAATATAAGTGGATGATAAATTGGATGTATTCATATCTCAAGTATTCTTTGAATAACAAAATGTAACCAGAGTAAACGTACCTCCGTCGAATAGTCCAAGGAACTTCCTAACGAAATCTTCACTGGTGATATGTTTTTCACCGTTTTTCTCGACGGTGGCGAACTTTAGGAATATCTCATGTAGTTTGTCCGAGTCAGCCCTTTCCAAGTAACCGGCTCCCTGGAATACAACTAATTTATTTATTTAAAACACAACAGACCACTATAATATACTTAGGAGATTTGGCCAACTGATTTTTTTAAAATATTTTTTTATTGTCGTATTATAATGGGTGGAAAACTGATAAAATGTCGCACTACAATACAGTACAAACCAAAAAAAGCGTTAGACAGAGGTGTAGATACCTACTCACCATACTAGCTCTACGCCCACACTTCACCACTTATGTCTTCTAAGTCCCATGTGTACTGTGGTCCTTAAATTTCTTTGTGTGGTCCCATGTAATGCTGAATATTATAAATTTCTCTTAATAGCTTCCATACATTTATATATATAGCGTTTTATCTTGGCAATTCTGAAAATAGGCTCTGCGTACATTTGCGCATGAAAATCGTTAAAAAAACTGTTCTTCTTCCTCTTATCGTGTCAATGGTTCATTTGTTCTATTAGACTGCGCTAGCCCAGAAAGTGGCTATTATTATTATATAGCTAAAAAAACTGTTATTATGATTCAACTAAACTGAACATTACATTTACAATAAACATTTGTTCGTTTATATTTATCTTTTATATAGTTTTCTTCACTAGTTTACATGCACTAAAGTTCGCAGAGCCTATGTTCAGCCTCTCCAAGATAAAACGTACGTACTGTTCAAGTTATACTCGTATTATACTATACTATCAACTGGGCACAAATCTAGAATCCAGGCTGTTACTGAGAATATTCGTATTGGAAAAATTTTATAACACTGCCTGACCTGGGAATCCAACCCAAGACCTCAAGTTCGGCAGGGACTGCAACAATAGGTAGTTTATGTTTTTCAAATTAGGTATTTTAGTTACAAGTATTACATAACTAGTGTTTTCCTGCTTCGGTGGCTTAGTGAGTGTAAGCCCGACTGCAGATCATGAGGTGGGGATCGGGTTCGATCCCCAGGTCAGCAGGCGCAGTGTTTTTAGATTTTCCATTAGGAATTATCTCTATGTCAAACTGGTAACGTCGTAACGTCAAACTGTCATCGGTCACTTTTTTTAATTCTTTTTATGTTCCGTTCTTATAAAGGCCTTATTTTAAGGAGACGCGGGGCGTCGCGCGTGGCATTGAGTGGCGCTAGTGGTAGACCTCTTTGAAGGAGGCTGCCTGGGGAAGTACCACACCTTTGCCAGTTATTCATCCGCCAAGCAGTAATGTGCAAACATTTCTGTGTTCCGGTCTGAAGGGCAATGTTACCAGGGCGAAATTACTGGGCATGACAAGTTTCAACAACTACCTAATATCTCAGGGTGACAGGCGCAGTGCAGTGCCGCGCAGAATTTTTTATTTTAACACTGGGTGGATCTGTCTTGTCACTTTATCATAAAAAAAAAAACTTGTAATCATTACTTGTACTATACGATTTTGAAACACATTACTTGTACTACCTATCATAATGAACTATTCCACGCAAAATCACTATTCCTATCTACAGGGTTTTCATAAAAGTAGCAATGTCAATGACTGGAGATAGCAAGTGTAACTAACAGTCCTGCCCCAGGAAAAAATAAATATACACCATAAGTTTTAATTCGATTTATTTTAACACAAAATGTACAATATCAATAAATATAGTCACAATCGGCTATCACTCGTTTAACTTTATGATTCACTTTACAACGTTGTCTTACAACATGTAGTACTTATTCTTATAATTATTAATATATTTATAGGAAATTGTGCATAATATAAGGACCATACAAAAGAAGCTAACTTGAATTACATTATCACGTGTTTTATGTGAAAGGACTTGATTTGATTTGGAAAGTCAGAAATGAGCAATTTACTATTTTAAAATGAACTATTTAGGATCGTTACACATTATGTGACGGAAGATGCGCTGATCGTAGCAACGGTTGTACTAACGCATCATCGGTTGAGTGTGCAAGGTTCAATGTTTTATTATACACTGGCTGTACCCCGCGGTTTCACCCGCGTAGTCTTCGTTCCCGTGGGAATATCGAGATAAAAAGTAGGTATCCTATGTGTTATTCCAGGGTATAAACTATCTACATACCAAATTTCAGCTCAATCAGTTCAGTAGTTTTAACGTGAAAACGACATAAACATACACACAAAAAGACAGTGGTAGCGCTGTTCGTGCCACCTAGATGGCGCTGGAGTCGAGTTAGAACACGCTAGCGTTTTGTTTACCTGATACAAATGTAACTTTTACATTTTACTGAGATTTGAGATTTATAATGTTAGTAGGATTTACCTGTTCTGACGTTACGCGGCCGATAGGACGCGACACATCTTCCGTCCGATGTGTAACGATCCTTACTCTATTTTGCTTACTCGTCCGATATTTTTATTATACATGTTACAAAAAGATGTTGTAATAAAAAGGGGGTTTATTTACCCGTCAAATTGAACTTTCAACTTATAAAAAAATCAACTAACTTCCCATACAAAATGGATCAGTTGATCGGCAAATTTGTATAGTCTACATTTTTTTTGCTAATTTCATATTTCTTTCATTGGAAAATAGATTCTCTCCTTGCGTATTACTACACCTTTTTTACACTGTGTACGTTACTTGAGCAAGAAAACGGTGCGCTGCTATAAAATAAATATATAAAAAATATCCTGCAAGTTTTGTTAAAACTACGATTTGATAAGATTCCCCGAACAAAATCTTTATTTTCTCTAGAACATTAATTTTCGTCTGTTATGGGACTTTTAGGCTCATTATATTAGCTTTTGTTTATATTTATGTTCATTACAGTACGGTCGTTTCATTTTGACAAACCTTAACATAGGTTCTGTGAACTTTAGCCCATGTAAACTCGATAACAAAACTGTTATACCCAGATAAACAAATGTATTGTAAATGTAATGACGAGTTCAGTTCAGTCTTAATAATAACAGTTTTGTTCACGACTTTATAGCTCGACAGAAAAGAGTAGAAACGGAACTAATTTAAAGTGTATGTGTTGATTAATTTTTTTTTACTCTTGTAAAAGACAGTGGCGCCCCCATTATTTTCTACTCTTTTATATCGAACTATACATGCACTAGTTCCTGTAAACACTTGTTCTATGCAAAGTGGAGCCATTTTTACGTGACAATAATGAAATTCAAAGTAGGTATTGCAACACATTTTTGAATAGCTTAGAAGACTAGTACGTGAGCAAATCATAATGCGTATAGTTTAAGATTGCTTCATTGTGAACACAAAAACGATTGAATATAGACTTTGTGTACTAGAAAATTTGTTTCTTCAATAAAATACTGCTTATATTTTAGCGGGTCAATAAAGGGACAGTTTGGAAACGGTCAAATTTTCAAATTGATAGTAAAATAGTACAGAGGAGCATCGGAACAAAACTGGCTAAATACATAAACATTCTTTTCAGTACCGGGCAAATTTTGTAGTTCATTTGTGTTAGCGTTCGTGCCGTCAACAACTCTGCTGGATATTTGAAAATCATAATCTCCCTCTGTAGCATGCAATATTTGAAATTGTTTATTATACAGAGACTGTAGCATTTATTAATTACACAGTAATAACTAAACTATTGTAACTACCTTTTGATTGTTGAAATAAGAAATGTTTTTGTTAATATACTTATATCCTGGAGAGGGGCGTTGATGCCTGCGACACAGTTTGATAAACTAATGCAGGTATCACCGTTTCACATATTGTTTTATATTACACATTTTTTGTTTAAAAAATTTGATTTTTGATTTGATTTGATTTCTTGAGTCCGAATTAATGAATTGGAAACTTGATTGGAAGAAAACACTTGTTGCAAGAAAACCTTGTTATATGAGCTTATTTTTAGAAAATTATAATAATTGCTAACAAAAGCATTATTCGGTGTCATGTAGAAGCAGTAGAATCGGCTTTAGATATACAATTTCGGTGACTGTCAAAATTTGGCCGAAAAGGTTCGATAAAAAACCCCCGGCCAGTATCCCTAGTTTGCTATACTTGGCTGACACACCACCGTGTGTCTACAAATAAAGGTGGTCACTGTAGTCCGTTTTGTTCCAAAGCACCTCAGTTATTATTTTCAAAGAGTTGTAGTCTCAAACTGTTATTTTATTCCTAAAATAGCGTATACAGAGCGTAGACTATACTATGAAAGCAAACTTATTATTTGCCTCATATATGTGGACGTGCCCAAGTTGACTGAGTTACTGATATGCGGCGACCACACATTGGCCTTATTTGAACTAATATTAACATTTGCTTTGGACCTAATACCCCTATGTATGGACATAATGTTGATTGTACCGCAATAAAGATATTTTAATATTATTTATTATGTTGATAAAAACAGACAGTAAAGATTTTTAAATTCTTACATTTTCCTGGTCAGTATGCGGCCAAAATAGCATGTTTAATACTGATATTATGGTCACATTTGCCACTAGTTTTTGACCTAATTGAGCCCCACTGTGTCTTTGAAGGAACAACATGTATTTATTTAGAGAAGAAAACGTAACCCTCGCGTAATTCGTATTCGCTTGGACTTTTTTTTGGGGTGAGGTATCCGCCTTTATTATGACAATCTGTGGGTGTAAATACGCCTAATCTGTGGCGCCTTCGTTACTAAATTTATAATTCGTACCACTGTAACCTATGCACTTAATAATCTCTATAGATTTTTTAAATCTCTGCATTTCTGTACAAATTATAACAATATTTATTATTTTTTTACACACTTTAGTCAAACTTTTTACTAATTTGTTTTTTTTGGATTTGTCATAGTGATATATTCACTTGTTTTTCGTGCGTTGAACACTTTTAACATAGTAAAAATTAAAATATAATAGATTAAGTGATTTGTCTAAGTATATTATATTTTCTAAAGAATAACTTATACAAAAAAATAACAATAAAATGTTCGTATTCGTTTGCTTAAAATTAATAAAAACAATTCTAAATGTACTTCTGTAAGATTTTACGTGTAGTCTCAAATGCGCGACGCGTTTTTACAAAAAGTTTACGGACAGTTTTTCTGATTTAAATTTGTATTAGAAATTAGATTTTTTTGATGGAAAGCTTCACTGAAATACATTAATAAATATTAATAATATTATATTTTTATAATAATCTATATAAATTAATAATAAATTATAATAGGCATTTTAAACTTATTAACAAATTATCTTGTTTTTTTTTCGTTTATAATGACCGAATTACATTGCGAAACAAAACAAAACAAAACTGTAAGAAAAAAATTGAAATAAAAAACATTGTATCCTTTCAAATTTAAAACTGGCTTTAGTCGGTTTTGTTCCCCAGCTCTTTAATTTTATAAAAGTGAATTAATTTCGTTTTACTCCGGTAGAAGTTAAGTTGGGACTGAGTCCTGGGTACACCTCTGCCTACCCCTTCGGGAAAAAGGCGTGAATGTATGTTATGTTTGTTTGTGAAGTTAAGTTTATAAATAGCCCAATCTTTCATATTTTTGTAGTTTTTGCTTGGTTCATATTCACTTTTTAACACAGTCAAAGTGACTAACAAAACAAGATTCCTTCATAAGTATATAAACAGGATGACTTTTCATAACAAGATTTTTGAGAGATTTTCTTCATCTTAGTCGGTAGTAGTAAGCCCACCGAGATCGTGATGACGAGAGATGGTTCAAATTCACATTTCAACACAGCCAAAGAGAGTTTTGTCAAAATCAGGTAGATATTTCCATCAAAAACATCAAATTTCGTTAAACATTTCAATGTTTTTATTGCGCTGGCTTAGCAAATGAGAACCTAGGCAGGGATATACCGAATTTGGTTTCCAAACCTGTCAGGACCGGCAAGGCTACTTGGTAGCCGCCGATATGATGAGGTTTCTTTATCGTTTCTTCCATTGGAGTAGATATGTTCAGCTCGGAACCGGTTGGACGACTGTGGAAGAAATTAGTAGCTTATTAATCCTACATTAAACCCGTCACATAAGGAGGCATCGACCGGAGGCTTCCCCATAAAACGTAATAGTTGCCTTGATGGCTCAAGTGGTAGTAACTCTGCTTTCTGTGCCGCAGGCCCTGGTTCGATCCCCGGCCAGGTCAAACATTTTTGTGCGTGAACATGTCTGTTTGATTTGTGTCTGGGTGTTATAAGGTTATATAAGTATGTATATCAGTCATCTGGTTACCATAGTACAGGCTTCTAGCCTAGTTTAGGACGATGACCGTGTGTGGCAGTTGTCCCATATTATTATTATTAATAGTAAAATAATTTTAAATCAGAGCATATTTCCAAAATACAATGATGTTATTCGGAATGAGACACTAGTTATCTAGGTCACAAATTATATTTCAGTTCAAACTACTCATCTGAAACGAAATGTAAGCGAATTGCATTTGCATTGCACATTTTTACAACAGGAAAAATTACATGTTTTTTTCAGGTTTCAAATACAATAAATAACAATAATACAAAACAAACATGGAGTACAAATTAAATTAACCAATAAGATAACTTTATATCCTGATATTTTGAGGGTGAAGTAAAATGTTGAATGTGCCAATCATTTTATTTCATAAACTTTTTTTTTCTTCTAATGAACGTTTAAAAATCCCAGCTTTACTGATGATATGATGATTGTGTTGTGTTTTTCCTGTTACTACCACATAATCTTAACCGATTAAGGGAAATTTTTCTTCTCATTTCAGATTGTATATCAAGTGATTAGACCGCGTATTCCATAAAATATAAAAATAATAGCTGTTCAAAATACTCACGATCCGCCGAAGTCAACATAGAAGAGACGTTGCAGTATTTCATACGTCACCAACGTCACACCGAACTGTGGCGACGAACGAAATACACGCGCTGTAATATTATATGTACAAGTTTATTAATCTTGAGTTTAACAGGAAAGAGAACCTCTTAGCAGTTTGACACAATCCTATGGAAAATTTACTAAATCGATGTTTTGTATTCTCCCGTTCCTCCAAACACCTATTTGATATATTTATATCCTGATATTTTCAAGATGAAGTAAAGTATGTCCCTTTCATTTTAGTTTTGTTTATAAACTCTAAATTTTTTGTAGTGAACGTCCAATCGCGCAAGTAAAACTGAGAACTTTTTGGAAGTTCCCTATGGAAAAACCAAGGGTTTATATAAGAAAAATTAAAATAACAGGGATATAGATTACTTCACTATAAAAATATCAGGATATAAATTTAAAGAATGAGTTAATTATATTCGGAGAAAACACGGGAATACAAAACATCGATTTGGTAAAATTTTCATAGGATTGTGTCAAATTCCTAGATGACCGTACGCTCTTAATGTCAGCAAAATGCCAAGTGGTTCTCGGCTATATAATAGGGCCACCTCTTTCTCATCTCGTGGGAGTCGTGAGACTTAATAGAGACACATATTCTGTGAGTAGACAGCAGCGCTCTCCGGCTCTCAGTATTCCAACTGCTGCGATCACCAAGCCGCACAACAAGTGTGCTGATCTAGGCTAAATGTGTCCACATGAATAGTTTATGGTGTTCTATGGGGGAGGCCTATGTTCAGCAGTGGACGTCCTCCGGCTGATGATGATGATGAAGCAAAATGTTCAGTTGATAAGGAACGAAGACTACGCGGGTCCTTCCTCTTGAATCTCTGTCCATTGATGAAAACCCCCATTAAAACCCGTTGCGTAGTTTAGAACGTTTATGATCGAGTTACTTTAAACGCAAGATGCCCATGAAGGCGTAAACAATAGATTTGTCTTAAAAGCAGTTTGCCCTAAACGAAAGATGACAATGAAACAGTAGAATATAAGCGTATACAGACGACTTTGTTTTATATTATGTAAGAATACAGAATGATTTGACCCCTATGGATAATTCACCCGATTCCTCTACACGGTGACAGAATTGAAGAGTGAATTTAAGTATCTTACCGACGGTTCCCTTCCAGAAAGCTCTGAATCCTTCTTCAGCGTATATTTTCCTCGCGGCGTCGAGCAAACCCGTGTAAGTTGTCTGTCCTGACCGTGCTACTACCTACAAACATAACATACAATCACGCCTTATTCCCGAAGGGGTTATTTTTTTACTTTTTTTATTTATTGAGCCTGCTATTGTACTACAGGTATTATAAAATAATGTTATAAGATATGCAACGTATTACAAGGTGTCGTGATACTAAAGGCGGTGCATCTACAAGTCAAGCTGAACAACTTTCAAAAGAAAGAATTTTAAAAGTCACACAAAAAAATTTCGACTTCCCATACAAAATTGATCAGCTGAGCGGCAAATTTGTATGGGCTATATAAGCTTTCATTCATTCTTTCAATATCCACCGATGACGGCGATCCTGTCACGAAGGAGCGACCACAGAGAGAGAGAAAGTACGTTTATTTATTTTAGTAGAGTGCTTATTAATAGTTTATGCATGTTGTGTGCACATCAAGGACGTACACTATATGTAAATGCCTTGATGATAATTTTCTGTGATACAATAATATGTGTAACGCCCAGTTTTGTGGATCTAATAAAAAGGAGGCATTTCATGGGATGGTGTCAATAGGTCAGAGGTCAAAGATCTTTATTCATATTTAACATAAAGAAACGTAGTCTCACTTATGTGATAAATTTAAAATATATTTCATATAAAATGAACACATAAAACTTCGTATGCTAGATCAACTTTTGCAATAAATATGCTCTTTTAATATTTTTTTAATTACATTCACTGAAACTATTTCTCTTTCATTTTTAGGTAATTTATTACATAATTGTGTTCCCTCGTAAATTATATGTTTATTATTGTTACGAGTAAAAATTATTAAATCCTATAACTCGTACACCTCCTTTTACTATATTTTTCTTATAATTCACTCCATATTCCATTATCACTACTTTGCCGCCATATTTCTGTTCATCTGCCTATTCCATAGAGTATATTACATCTCAGTACTTCTAATATCAAAACAGTAACCTTGTCACTATCAATATTCTTGTTGACAGCGACAAAGCCATAGACTAAATCCACAAATACTTACATTTGCCAAAAAAACTTATAACATTATTTGTTAAATCAAGCTGTAGAATATGATTGCTGATTGTGTTCAAAATTCAAAAGCACTTATTGGTTAATTTCCTTCGTTTGATGTTCGATCTCCGTGTGTTATTGGCAAAGTGAATTGAATTGATTAGATTTGTTATATTTGCTATTTTATTTTTTTTTAAAATTTGTTATTTTTTTATAAAAGGTATTGTTTCTTGTGATATCGTACCTGCAGCCTAGTTTTGATGACGTCAGCAGGCGTGACGAGAGAAGCCGCGGGGATGCCGGCTATAGCTCCGGCCGCGAGCAATGTTAGCGGGTGGTTGTACCCATTCTCATCCGCAAATTTGGCCTGGAAATAATACATAATATATTACCATTTGCCCCCACCATAACAGATGATAATTATCCTGCCGTTTGCCATGTGTTTTGGTGTTTCATTGTAGTGGTAGGCCTCTTTTGAAGGAGGCCGCCTGGGGAAGTACCACACCTTTACCAGTAATCCGCCAAGCAGTAATGTGCAAGCAATACTGTGTTCCGGTCTGAAGGGCAATGTTACCACGCAATGCTACGCAGAATTTTGAATTTTTAAAACACTGAGTGGCACTGTGTCTGATATGGGCAATCATGATGCTTACCATCAGGCACCTGATTAGCTCGTCTTGTCACTTAATATCATAAAAAAAATCTCTGCCCCATTATGTGACAAAGGGTAAACGCTTTATAAAGCGTGACCTCTAAGTCTAGTGCGCACGGAGGCCAATGACTACAGTCTTAGGCCTCCATGTGCGCTAGAGTAAAATATGCACGCCTTTATAAGTAACTCTTTTTTTTTATGATAAAGTGTTGCTTATTAATAGACCGGGGAGCAGCCAAGCCAAGAAAAAAACGTTATGGACACAATTTTTGACATCCTACCCATTTGAATAATTCGTAAGCTATAATGTACCATTCATTTCGACAAAATAAACTATTTATTGACACAACATTATTTTTCATCCAGAGGACGAGCAGCAGCGTCTCCTGCGCGAAAACGTCGAACTGCGCTCGCCAACCCGCTTGCGTTAAGGAGGTTAAGGAGGATTAAGGAGGCTCCTTAATTGGCAAGCCAAATTCCAGCAGTAGACTTCCAATAGCTAAGATGATGATGTAAAGAACACTTCTTACCTTAACATGCGCATACGCAGGGAAGTAAATAGCGCTGAAAGGCACATCTCTCAACAGACACGCCTTAGCACCTTTATACAGCCCAAACACTCCCAGCTCCTTAACAACCGCCCACGCACGTACTTTAGAACCGCCCGCTATTTCTCCGGCCACTTGAAGACGGATTTTGACTATTTCTAGCGGATTTGTAAAGACTACTTGGGAACCACCGGCCTGAGAATTAGAAAGTAAAATAATAATAATAAACACTTAACGGGGCAGCGATCGACGTGTTCCACATACGAACGTAATACCTAAATTATTTTACATCTCTCATATTCGGTAAGTAGGTCCTTATTACCCCCAAATGGGGCTTGTAAGTGACCAATTAGCGCTCTAGGGTAATAATGTAGCTAGAAAAGCCCTAGGGCGGTAAGTAATTAAAAAAAAACTTCACTCTTTCAAAAAGTTTGCGTACATCTAACCATCATACTGGCAATAGACATCATGCATTCAGGCCAATGACAAAAGAGGTCGCTTCGCTATTCCTTGTCTTCGTATGAGTATAATAGTCATCAATTTTAAATATCGAACTACGAAGCTCAATTTCGTTCTTGAAAAAAATAATTTAAAAAAGAGATGAAAAAAGGCGGGAATAGAAAACTTTTACTTTAAAATGTTTTATTCTTGTAATGCCGGTGTTTTTCTACTTACCTCACAATCGAGATGTAAAGCAGAGTAGTTAGCTCGGGTGTAAGCATCAATTGCACCCTCGAAGTATAGGCGCCCTCGCTGCGCTCGTGCGCCTAAATATCTCGGGCTGCAATTGATGCCTTACAGCCCTTGGCTACTAATCTACTATAAAATCAGAGCATATTTCCAACATTCAATGGTGTTATTCGGAATAAGACACTAGTAATCTAGGTTCCTAATTATATTTTAGTCTTATATACTTATAACATAACATACATTCACGCCTTTTCTCCCGAAGGGGTAGGCAGAGGTGTACCCAGGACTCAGTTCCAAAGTAGATACACCCACATTTCGCCAGTATGTTATAGGTCCCATGTAATAGGAGGCGAGCCTATTGCCATCAACCGGGCCCAATTCCAGACTCCAGGCAGTTATTGAGATAATTCCTCATTAGGAAAAATCCAATATTTAACACTGCCTGACCTGGGGATCGAACCCGGGACCTCTTAATTGGCAGTCGAGCATGCGCCCTCTACGCCACCAGTCCCTACTTATAATTTGGAGTTATATTTGAAAATACCTATATTTTGGATTTTTATCATATTTTTATCCAAAGCACTTATATTTTGGATTAAACTATGATTAGGAACCTAGATAACTAGTGTCTTATTCCGAATAACATCATTGCAATGTTGAAAATATGCTTTGATTTTAAATTATTTATTTATTACGTTTGTTTGGGCAATTCGTCGGTCGCCGCCCCTTTAAAGAGGTGCTTGTACCCGTCATAATGAAAAACTTGTGATGATTTTCGCCATTAGTTTAACTACCCATACAAAATGGATCGATTGGTCGGCAAATTTGTACGAAACGACGTTTGAACAACCTGTATTACAAAATTACAACCCGTCAAACTGAACCACTTGCAAGGAAAGAACTTTAAGCCCTACAAGCGTCTTCTGCGTTCTTCTTGTAAAGATATTTTTCCAAACCAAAGAAGTTTAACTATTAGCAAAGAATTTTAACTATTACTGCGTAAAGAAGCGACACTCTCCTCCCCTCGCCTACGACCAGCAGTAAGCAGTCAATGAGGCAGTAACGCCTGTAACTACACACACATTTGACGCGTGCACACACGTTGTATTCAACTTAGTAGCACAGGATACTAAAACTAAAGGGACACTTCTCAGAATTATTCAAATAAATAGCGAGTCTAGCGAGTAGCAATAAAGTGCAATTCAGGTCGCACAGCGCCTGACTAATTATCGTTATATTAATTTACAAGCTGCCTCTCTTTCTATCGCGTATCTCTCTATCTGTTCTCTCTACCCCATAGTAAATTTCCCGTCTAGACGGACGCACCAGATACTTGTAGCTTCATACTTTTATTGAGGAGTGCCCTAGGCCTGGTAGTAGTAATAGCATTATTTTTAAAGTGCGTTTATATATTCCCATTAAAATGTCATACTTATACTCACACATGCACCGGCGATTACTTCAGCATACATTTTAATGTTGCCATTTTTATCACTCAATTTATCGCGGACTAGATCGTTCACCTGGAAATTAAATACATAGTAAATAACATAACATCAAGCATTTTACCCTAACAATGACCCTTTGAGAGAATTCATCAATAACCCTATATTAAACCCACTCACCGTTAATTTAATAGCCTTCTCCGGGGCGACGCCGATCAGTTGCGGAACCAAACCCCGGTACAAGCCCAGTATACCCTCATGCCGGACCACTTTACGGAAACAATCCCATGAGTTCCTATAAGCGACTTCACCTATGAACGATCCGGTGCGTTGGTTCTGCATGCGAGTCTTTACTAAGTCTATCGGATAGACCGCCGAGGCACCCACAGCTGTTGGAAAAAAATTGAATAAATATAATTAGTAATTAAGTACCTAGATTACTATAGTATCTCATTCTGAATAACATCCTTTTATTTCGGGAAAATGCTCTCAATAATTTAGGCATTACGTTCGTGGTGAATTCATCGGTCGCCGGCCTCTTAACAGGACTTAGCAAACCTATAGAAAATTTACCAAATCGATGTCTTGTATTCCCCTGCTTCCTTCGAATATAGTATATCTATTTGATATATTTATATCCTGATATTTTGACGATGAAGAAGATTTTGTCCCTATCATTTTATTTTCTTTAATAAACTTTGAATTTTTTTGTAGTGAACATCCAATCACGCGAGTAAAACCGGGATTTTTGTAAATCACTAGGAAAAAACGAAGTTTATAAGAGAAACTAAAATGACAGGGACATAGTTTATTTCGCTATAAAAATAACAGGAATTTATTGAATGGGTTAATAATATTCGTTGGAATTAGTGGATAATCAAACATCGATGTGTTAAATTTTTCATAGGATTGTATCAAATTCCTAAAAGACCGCGTACACTCTTAATGGCCCATTTGCGTCTTATAAAATTCATCACAAACTGACACTTTTCCACGTCAATGAAGATAAACAGTAAAGAGTCTACCGTGTCTTTCGGAAAGATACCTTTACAAGAAGAATGCACGAGAAACGTGTACAGATTAATTTTTTCAACGGATAGTTTTACAATATTTGGTTTAGTTACATTCTCTTGTTTGGATTGCCGTGTGGTGGCTATATGCAGAAGTTTCCAGTCATCTTTGTCCTCTATATACTTACTCTGATTGACTTTATAATAAGCCGTAAAGTAGTAGTAAAGTCGATTTTATATAGGTTTTGAATTAACCCTCTGAGAGCCCCGATATCTTGTTTTTTTTTAATAGGTTGATATAGATAGTTGTAATCAGCTTACCACCAGCAACAGAACCAAGTGTGAATCTGTACGTGCTCTCCAGTATCTGTATGAGCACGCCTCTCTCTTCCGGGCTCTGTAACAAACGTAAAATATGTCTTTACCTTGCCCTTATAACTGGCTCTTATTAGAATTTTCAATATAAGTAAACGAAAAACGTATACATATGATAATAAAGTCGTGTTTTGCTTGATACAACTCATATTGTGGGTTTAGCTTGAGTTTGACTAGAGTGGTATTGAGTTGAAGCTTTTATAATGTCACAGGTCAATAATCTGGCTTTATCTAAAAATCCCCTGAGCAATTCTCTGAGGTCTGAGGCCCTTCTCGGAGGATTGCTGATTGATTTTTAGACTATTCGTCTGTCGCAGTCACAGGGAATTGTTGGAAAAGCCCAATAATCTAAAGGATTTGAAATCTAGACAGTACAAATGGGCTAAGATAAAGGTTGTTTCAGACACAACGCAGGAGCAAGATTCGTGACCGTCGTTGCGGTTGAATCAACCATAATTTAGCAAAAAATTCGTAGGCCATTAAGACATAAATGGGTCACCAACTACAGTCACAAAATGCTGGTACGCCGCAAGCGCATGCTTTACATATCCACGATTTCGGTTCGCTGTGCCTAGAGATAGACGCGCCCGTTTTGGTTCTCATCATCCAAGTGTTCGGTTGTGTTTGACAAAGCCTTGCAGCGTGTGACCGATAGTAACTACGCAATTTCTATAACCTTAGCCACCGGTGGCTATAATCGTTAGCGCGTTTGTGCCGAGCCTTAATAATAATTGTTGACGATTTTTCTTGCTTAAATTGATTCAGAATTCAGACGCAACGACGGGCATAGGATCTGTTCCTGCGTTATGTCTGAGTCAACCTTAAATGTCAGTCAATTCGTCTGGATATCAAATCCTGTAGACTATTGCGCTGACTTTCACTACGATCCCCTGTGACTGCGACTGACGAAAAGTCTAAAAATCAATCAGCAATCCTCTGAGAAGTAAATTTTAGCTTAAAAATAGGACATAAATGAATGGTGTACAGTGAAAAGCGAAAGTTTTATTTATCAGTGTATGAAGGCAAGACTTTTTACCTTTCAATGTTGTTATAGAGCTTACTTTCAGTTGTTTTGCTAAGCATAGGAAAACTTTTGTGGAGATTTTTCATTTTAAATGTGTCCGCCCAAAGCTTTACCCTTACATGCTACCGTAAAATTTATTGAAGGGGCAGACACATTTAGGTTAAAAGTTCTCTATGTGAATTTGTGTAAAATGAAAATATACAATGACGGACGGAAATAGTTATGAGAAAGTTGATATTATGGTAGATTTTAATTTGACCATTTTAGCAAAAATTTATCAACAATATAGGACAATATAGGTAGGTAAAGAAATCCACGCACCCTTCTGAATAAAAATCTACC